>APFE030831538.1:0-33040 GCA_000404065.3 Pinus taeda
GGCTCGCTTGATGTGGCTTTGAAGCTTGTAGATGACCATCATTTCCCCCCCTATCAGATACAAGGTGAGAAGATGGAGGAAACTCAACTGCAAGACTGTTCAATATTCTGGAACAAGTTCTGACATGTGTTTGGAATATCTTCTTGCCTGTTGATGCCCATTGGCAAGAAGCGATCCATCCTAGATGAATCTTTGCTCTTGCAGGACGTTTGTTACTGAAGCATCTGTTTGAAGAATGGCTAGTTTTATGACAGTGCTTACATGGATGAAGATCAAAACAGTGATCTTTCAGATGGCCAACTCGGTCACAGTGTTGGCATTTCATGATCTGTTGTTGTTGTTGCTGCTGTGGAAGAGGAGCAGAGTCTGGAACAGCTGTAGCTGAACTGTCATGAGGAGTAGGTGAACTGTCATTAATGAAACCAACACTCTGAAACTGAATGGGCTCGGCATAGTCTGGAATATGAAAGGACAAGTCCTTGTCATATCCAAGACCGGTTCTGTGCTTGTTGTGGACAAGCTGTTCCCAAGGTCTGATGATGGGCTTGGGAAGTGCAGATTGAGTTTCTGCATCTGCATGTAAAATAGCTGCTTTATTTGAATGAATAGGAACATTATTAACTTGCTGTTTATGGGAGTCTGTTTCAATCTTTTGAACAGAAACAGGTTTAGAAAGATGACTCCATTGCTGTAGTTCTTCTTGCTGTAGCTTTGTTTCCAGCTGCAAAAATTCAATATTTTCCTGTGCATTTTGTAAACATGTCTGAATTTCGGAGAGAAAATCCTTGCTGATTTTAACTGTATTATTCATAGTAGAGAGTATTAGATTGTCCACTAACTCTAATATTGCACTAATTGGAGCCATATTCAACCAATACTTTACAGATTGACACTTATCAACTCCACTGTTTATTAAAACCTTACTAACAGTATATGAAATTCTTGCTAAATCTATTGATTGAGAGAATGCCCTCAATATGCTAGCTATCTTTAATTCAGACCAAAACCCTTATAGTATTACCGCACAGAGTATTTCAAGTATCCAGCCTTAGGGCAGATCAACATTAAGAATTCTCAAACTGTTTAGGAGATAACGTTGCCTCAGGGACTATCTCAACCATGCCTCAAGTAGCCCGAAATTGATTATGACTATACAGACTTACGCCTCAAGAGGTTGAGCTTCCTCTAATATGTTACAAGACAAGCCTCTGGGTGACCATTTGCTATAAAGATGGGTAACAAATTGATATCTTAGTCAGGTTGAATGCACCACAGATCCACCCCACCAAATTTACCAGGGCACTACTGCGCTTCCACTGTGGTCATGGGTTCTGAGCACCACGCAAAATTGTTACAGAGAAATGAACTACCACATAGTGATCTCGCAGAGAGTAAGCAGAGGAAATCAACCAGAATATTGAAATTTGACAAAAAACGAGAGAGTATATTGGTTCTCACTGTTAGAATAGCAGTGGCGATGACAATGGCAGCAACATCATCCCAATCTTCACTCTGTAACCACTCCTTTTTGAGGGCGACTCCTTGCTTATCATGCATTGCGGTAGGTGGCTCGGGGTTTATCGAATCAAACTGAGGAGATTTTTAGGAAGAACTTCACCGCTACGGCTATGGCGAGAGTGTTTTCGGCTTCGTCAACTCTTCAAACACTTGGCGCTTTTGCGCACACGAATTTTTCATCTCCACAGAAATTCCTAGACTCAACCTGTTCAAATTTGTTGCTGATTGATCTGAGAACTCGGCCCCGTACTGCTTTTCAGGGTTTAAACACCTCCCGGAGGCATGCGCCTTTCAATGATTTGCATCGGAATTGGTCATGTAGTTCAATAGAAGCACACCAATCCTCTTCAATAACCAACTCAGGAGATAGGTCATCTGAGGATGTGTTATGAGCGATTGGAAACTGCCTTCAGAACCAGTAGTTCTATGGCATAGCTCATTGCCCTGGAAAAGTCAAATTGATTTCTCCAAATGACTTCGTTTTGATGATTAGCAACAGAAAGAAACAATGCATTCAAACCTTCTGACGGATCTCGTTAATTGTAGCTTTTGTTCATCTGTTGCATTCTCTAACCAGCAATAATCCATCATTACATATCCACTAGATGCTAGAATCACAACAATCAACTTAGTTAGTGTCCAGAACGAGTTAGCCGCCCCTTATTATAATAATACAAGGTCGAATCAGTGGGATAAATTTCCTGCACAATTCAATCAAGCCAACGAGATTGTGCACCGTTGGCAAATAAAAAAACCTTGCTGGTATGAAGTTGCTTCACGTAACAAAACCCTCAGTCAAGCAAAGAGATAAATGGACACATTTAAAAATATGGTCCAGCAATAGAGAGCTTGCAATAGAGATTCCTCATCGATGAAGTCTAACCTTAAGAATCAAGAGAACTGGGGATCTATCAGTGAATATTTCTCTTTATGATACCACCGTGGAGTTTAAAATTCACCAAAGTCCATGTGGCCGAACAAAGAGAAGACCACAAAACTCATGGTCAGGAAGGCCCCACACCCGTGGCTCACAAGCTGCTCTGTCAAGCAGGGGCACACCTGGCTTGATAAGTGAAAAATTAGATGTCAGTGCAACACTGGCTCGTCGCTTCAAATACCGTAAAAGAGCAAGAGCAGGTACCAAACGTCCACAAGGAAAACCTTCCACAACTCTGATATTGCTGGAAACTATCAAGAATGAGAAGACCGAGATAAAATCCTCCACCGCAGGATAATACCAAATTTCACGCAGGACGATACCAAATTTCAGGATATCTCAACTTCAGAAACGACATACCAAAACCCAATTCAAAACCATTCAAATTAACCCGCGCATCTGCTTATCACAACGCTTTTTTTTTCTTTTTCTTTTTTAACACAGACTTGAAGTTCGTCCTGGCGACTTATATGCTCAGCACGAAGAGTGGGAGGAGAAAACGTCGTAACTGATAAAAACGATTATTCTGCTAACAAACTTATACTGAAGATTAATGCAATTTGTATAGAGACTCAAAACATCTTCTCTTTCTATTTCGCGGCATTGGCAGCCCAAGTGTTGAGCCTGCGTTTCAGGTCGTGTATATCCATAAAATGCGCTAATGCTCAACATCATGTCAGGCCATCGACAGAGATTATTTTCCGTTGATAGAGATGGTTAAAGCCTTGGGAAAGAAGGTACCAACGCAGAGATTAACAAAAGAAAACCCTCCTTCTTTGGGCAGCGGACCAAAAGTTTCAACAGGCAGCGTTCCAGGCAGCGGACAAAAAAATACAGGCAGCGGACCAAAATTAAACATGAAACGGTTACCAATTTCAGGTGTTTCAGTGCATTGAAATTCCAGGCGTTTGCAGGCAGCGGCAGTCTCCAGGCACACAGTCTTCAGGCAGCGGCAGTCTTCAGCTATTTCAGGGATGTCAGACACTGAGCAGCTCTCAGGCAGGAGTTACAACTATTTCTGGGACCTGTGTGTTTCCTTCAGAAATAAGGTATGCAGCTTCAGGCAGGCAGGCAGGCATTCTTCAGGTGATGAAGACTGGGCCAGCACTATTCAAGGCAACTCAGATCAGTTGCTCAGGGAAAACAGGCCACTCATCATGGCTCTGATACCATGTTAAACAGACATGGTTAACGAGAAACAAATGGAAAGATAAAACATTCAGTACAATTTTTATTCACAAAAGATGTACATTTATAGTATAATATGGTGACCGTTGGGATTCACATCCCAAGGTCCCTTGGACTGCTTGTCCATTCAGCTTCCATGCTAACCCTTTAGGATTAGGTGTCCAACAAGATCATTAATGCGAGGAAGGGGATAATGATCCTTGATCGTTATTTTATTTACGCTCTGTAATCAATGCACATCCTCCACGAACCATCTTTCTTTCTTACTAACACAATTGGAGATCTGCATGGTGATGTGCTTGGTCTTATGAACCCTTTTTTGAGCAGCTCATGTACCTGCTTCTTGATCTCTACATTCTCTAAAGCGGATAACCTTTTATACCTGTAGCTGTGATTTTTGTTTCATCACCTGAGTTTGACCCTAAATCCTTTTGAATAGCAGCAACAACATTCTTCTTCTTGCCATTGAACTTCTTGAGTTTCGGCTCCATATGCAAAGACCAACAATGTTCATCATCATGTCCATCCTTCTTGCAGTGAGTGCATGAAGGTTTGGATTTCTGTAGAGCATTTGCCTTCCTCTCTTTCCATTTTTGCTTCCACTTTTCCTTGTTCTTGCTTGCAATGGGTTTTGATGATCCCCCAATCTCTGGGTTCACATTCTTGCTTCTAGCCTCTAGATGTGTAGCCTGAACAGATACCTTATCTATGCTAGTAGGGTTAAACATGAGAATGGTGTGCCTCAAATAGTTGTGTAGACCACCTATATACTTCAGCAAAGTTTTAGGTGAGTCTAGAGAAATGCCTAGAATTAAAGCTATTTTTCTAAATTCCTGGGTATAGCTTTGCACCCCTTTCCCCTTTAATTGGCGAAAAGTTTGCCAACTCATCATGGCTTGCTGCATATAAGCTAGTGGATAGAATTGTTTTTAGTGGCAAAAACAAATTCACTCCAGGTCGAAAGAATTTTACCATGCTTCTTCAAATCAGCTTAGGTCCTGCCTTCCCACCACACTAGGGCAGTGCCTCCAGGACATAGGTTGGCCAGTTGAATCTTTCTCCTTTCTGAATCGATGTTCCACACTCTGCAATATACATCAATTTGTCTAATCCAGTTATCTAGCTTTTCTGCATTTAATTCTCCATCATATATTGGAAAATCAAATTTTACACCTAATTTAATCAAATGGCTAGAAGGAAGTGTTGACAGAGGAGCCTCTTTTCCTTTTCCTTTTCCTTCAGAATGACCATCTAGAAGAGGTTCTTCTATTCCTTTGTCTTGTTTGGAGGTTGAAGTATCTTCACCTCTACATTTCTTAAATTCTCGATACATCTCTTCTACCACGGATCTCATGGTCATGAAACTATCCATGAACTGAGAGTCTGATTCTGAGGGAATTTCTTCTGCCATTTCACTCCTAGGATAGACTCTTCCTATTTCTAGATTAGTCTCAACTAGTTCTCCTTCTAATTTGAGCTTTGACCTAGTTAGCATTCAACAATCCAACACAAGCTTGTCTAACCTTAGCAAATCTAAAGCTCTGATACCACTTGATCTGATAATGAGATCTAAGACAATGTTCAAGGTATTATAGACTTGTGTGCATGGATATGCCTATGTTATTTTGTTCAATGGATCGATAAGATTGCAAAATACACAAACAATGAAGTAGTAAAGAAGCATAATAGACAACACACATAAACACGGCAAGTTTAATATGGAGTTCACCCAAAACTCTTGGGCTACATCTCCTGGTCCAGCCTTCAATGGTGGCCTCTCTATTATGTCTTCAGAATAGAGTTTTACAAAGTGTCAGCTCAATTTGAGTCTCAACACACAACAGATACAACAGTAAGAGTTTTGCTTGAACCCCTCAAGCCTCTCTAAGTACAGAGACTCTCTTTATCACTCTCTGTCTCTGTCTTTTCTCTCTCCCAGCACTGCTTCATCTGTTTTTTCTCTGTCTGTGGCTTTAAAGCCAATCTGTGCCAACTGTTCTTCTTCTCGGGCTTTCTGGCTTCCAGCCTCTGTCCACTTGAATCCCCCTTCTGGGCATTAAATAATCATTGCTAACGTTTTTAGGGGAGGTGGCCACCTGTTCTGCAACGTAAGAGTGCCTCTGGCTTTTGGAATCCCTAAAACAACTACTCTCTGTTTACACAAAGAAATACTGTCAAAATTGTGAAGATTTGCCAAAAAAATTGTTTATCGGACTTTAAAAGTCCTCAAATCCACTCTATAATTCTATCGGGTCCGCCCTCAATCAATGTTGCAAGTCGCAATTACCCGTTCAATGGTTTCCCTTCTGTATTAAAAAATACACTAAAATATTGAAAACTCTCGTGAAAATGGCTTTGGGTGGATCTGGAATATTATACAATTGTGTTCACAAACCCCTTCGGGTCCGGGTTTCATCGCATCGACGCTTCCCTTCACATTTCGTTTAATACATGAAACATACAAAAATACATTAAAAATGACATTAAACGAATCCCAAATCTTATGCAATAACATTTATATAAGCCCCGCTCCATTGAATTTGTCTATTGCGATATCGCGATGCGATTAATTGCAATCGCATATCACTCATGCCCCGGGCCGTTGTACGCACTCCTTCGTATTTGTTAAATGTGATTCTGCGATGCAACGTGGGTCGTCGATCTGTGCGCTTGATCGACGGTCCTCGTTGACTTCGCCGATCGCCATCTCAAGTTCCACAGGGACTCCGTCGATAACCTCCAATAGCCTTTTCCGATTGCGATTTTCCTATCAGATCTGGACCATTGATTGGCCAGATTTGACAGCTATTGTGCATTCACTTTTCAAGCCACCGATAGCTCTATTTTCATTGTTTTCTTGTGTTTTTCGCCTCCCAATAGTGTTTTTCCACCATTTTGAAGGTTCTCCTTATGTGATAGTTTTGATATTTTAAGAGATTTTAAGACTTAAAGAGTTCTTGGATCCATTTTGGATCACTAGAGATGGATATTGAAGAGTTATGATAGTTAATGATGAAACTGGCCATAGGGAGGAAAATGATAGCAGCAGGAAACATGATCAATCAAAATTTTAACCTGATTGACAAGGAGAGGAAGATGAAACAGAAAATAACAGACATACAACAACAACAAAGGTGCAAAGCTTTCAGACAGTTACAAAGTAAAGGTTGGGACCTTGGAGGTTTTCTATCAACACATGAAGGCACATGATCAGGAGATCATGAATATTATCTACTTTAGGAGTCTGATCCAGGAGCATTCAACCCAAGGAAAATCATTGTATTTTAGTAGACATAGCGGGGCCATGTGTTTTAGAGAATTTAGTGTACTAAGTGTTGAATTAATGTAATATTTAAGCTTTCGAGTGGGTAGAATAGGAATTAATTAGATGTGTGAGGTTGTTTGTAAATGCTCTCGAATAAAGGAGAACATGAGTGGTTAATAATGATGAGAGAGTTAGAAGTCAATTATAACTCTCTAGGTAGTTTCATGATTCGAGGAACTAGAGAGAGTTCTTAGGAATTAGAAGAAGTTAGAAGTGGACATAGAGGATTTAGGAGTCAATTCAGTAGATTTAGGATTGGAACTAGAATTAGTTCAAAAGATCATTTCTGGTATAAATGTAAGCCTACAGGCAGAGTGAAAAGGGAGGAGGCCACTGATATTGAAGATCAAGGCTGTGAGAGACAGAGAGTCTCGATATGTAATCATTTGTTCATATTTATACATACAATGGATTATTCCATAACTCTATTAGTATGTGAAACAAGTGTTTAATGAATGAATGATATATGAATCCATAGGTTCTGTAACAGAAGGTTGTAGGCAGAGTTCTGTAGATACGTAGTGGAGAAGAATGATTCAGAGGAATCATAAGGGATCTTTGAATCCAGAAGAAGGAACAGAGTAAGCTCTGTAGAGGTAGCGAAGTAAGAAGTCACAGAGTTAAGCTCAAAGGAAGCGGAAGAGCGGAAAGAATGAAACCCTAAAGAAATAACCAAACCCATGGAGAAACGTTGAAGAGATAGCATAAAACAAAAGAAAAGGGACGAGTGGAGAAGTGAAGAGGTGATACACAGGAACTGTTAGATCTTATAAATCAACGGTCCAGATCAACTGCTAAGGATCGTCGAACCTTGATGGATAAATAATGGAGGAATTAGATGTTGACCTTTCGATAGACAGATCAATAGATCAATGGTCATTTCCCAGTGAAAGAGCGCAGGAGATAACACAATGAAAGGGTGGTTTCACAAGCCTTAAGTGGTATTTCGGGCGGCAAAAAAACGGTAAGTGGTATTCAGGGTCAAGCATCCAATCCCATTTAGTGGAGGTCACATAGCACAAGGGAGGAAGTGAAAAACTGCTTTATTGGGCGATTATTCCCTGTGCTCGTTGTCTACCCGAAATAAATAGCAACCATCATATTTGAAGGAGGAAGATCGACGACGGAGGTTCATCGTTTTGTTTTGTTAATTGGGCAAAAGTCCTACCATCGGATAGAGTCTAGATTGATGGTCATAATTTGATCGCTTATCGCATTAGGCCGAGGTGAAGGGATGACGGATAGTGGATAGGTTGATATGTGATTTAATGTCAGCCATCGAATCAACTGTAGGATTGACGGTTGTGATTTAGTCGCTAATCGTATATCGCAAAGGTCAAGCACCAGTGGTTAATGGTGTAGCGATATGCCAATGGACTAGGAGTGCGGACCCGACGACATATGAATGCAGGTATATAAATATTTGAAGCTCGGCAAGGACCAAGGGAAAAGGCAAAAAGGTATGTTCGCTTGTTTTTTCTTTGTAAATGGGTTATAAAGAAAATAACATTGATGGAAGGTTTAATGCGATAAGTATTATATAACCAATGTTTAAAGAGGGAAAAGGTTATATATATGTGTTTAAGGGATAATAAAGGTTATGAGGGGTTTTAAAGTCCCGATAGGAAGGACCTAATGAAAGGCTTTAATAAAGTCTTATGTGACGGCTTGAGGGTTGATTGAGGTTCTGATAAGTGGATATTGCTTAAGGGTTAGACTATGTGGGTTAGTCTATAATTTATTACCATTGATGGTTGAAGATTTGATTCCTTGGTAAGTTAAATACCTGGGACAAATGTGCCTATGCATTTTACATGCATGCTGTGGGTGCAAGTGGGGGTAACTCTGACATTACTACGCCTATGTCAACAATATTTTACGCGTGAAGGCCAATTTAATTAGGTAAACCTCTACCATTTTTACTTTCTCACTCATCTTGTCGACCAAATTACGATCAATCCATGTTTTTATCTATTAGATAGCCTTAAACATATGGAACCCGGGTTTAGGTCTCGCACTAATCCATACTCTTGTTTTATATACCACAAAGCCCTAATGAAAACTAATAATAGAGAACCAGCTAGCCAAGGTAGGAAGGACTTGGAGTCATTTCATTTTTTGGGGAGGTTTCCAACCTCAACCCATTAAGAGAAGAAGAGGCATACCACAGATAGCCAAAAAGGGTAAGAAAGCAAAAAATCAATCTCTTATTGAGCTCCCTCCCAGCTAAGAAAACCTAGGGGTTCTATCTATCTCATATGGTCTGAAGATCCCTAAAGTTTACCAGAGAAAGTGTTTGGCTTCATAAAACAGACCATGTAACCCCTATGAAACCACCTGTTGATGTTGGCTCTTCCCATGCTGCAACTCCACCCTCGAAAACTTCCCCTGCAGACACAAACAAAATAGAGGATCCTAAGGGCAAAGAACCAAACGTGGAAAGCAAAGAGGAAAAAATATTGCCTAAGGTATTTAGGGTGGAAATAGACATACCAAGCCAACTAACCAGCTAATATACAAGATCAAACTCATAAATAACCCGGAGTTGGCTAAAGAGGTGATTAATGTTGATAACATGCCACTAAAGGACCTCATTATTAATAGGAAGAAGGGGGCTATAGGTTCTAAGAAGAGCCGAAGTAGAGAAACTATGAAAAAGGGACCCATGGAAATAAGGCAGAGTAAAAAAGCAGAAATTGGAGAAGGTAGATGTATTTCTCAAAGCTATTAGTACACTCAGCTAAAATGTTTGGGTATTAAACTTATATTTTTTGCGTACCTATCTTATGAAACAAAGTTTTCGTTTTATCGCTGACAATCGTTCTTATAGTTTTTGCATGCAGCATAATAGTCGGGAGAGTTGACGTTCCCATTGTCAGCATTTTTGATAAAGCTGACAAAGCCTCTATCAGCTATTTTTGGGTGAAAACTATGTGTGTCAGTTAATGGGAAAACAATACAGGGATAAAGGCCAATAGTCTGTCTGTTAGCAATTTTAGAGAGAACAAAGAGCGTTGACATCTCCATTGTCAGCAATATTCATTAAGGGAATTTTGAGGTCTAAAATGGGCCTCCTAAGAAAAATGTACAACCAAAATAAACTTTATAAGAACCAATAGGATTCAAGATGATGATGTCAACCATGGGGGTGGTTCACCATTTTTGGAGTAAAAAAGTAAAAATCTTAAAAAACAGTAAAACTACTTTTTAAACTCGTATTTTCAACTTATGTCCCTAAGTTTTTATTCAAATTTTGAGCATGAGTGCTCATTGGATGCAAAATTTGATTCATCATCCAAGGAGTACCCATGTTGCATACTTTTGATAGACACTACTACACAAAAAAGGAGAAATACATGAAAAAATGTGATCGCAATCACGTTTTTCATGTATTTTCTCATTTTTCATATAGTAGGGTTCATCGAAAGTATGCAACATGGGTACTCTTTGGATGAGGAATCAAAGTTTGCATCCAACGAGTGTTGTTGCTCGAAATATGAGCTACCAGTAATGATTCAACATGGAGAGCACGTAAGTAGACATGAGTTAGATGATGATGTTATGCATGATGATCTATCTGTGGAGAGGCAGTTAGTGGCACATGTTGAGTCCACGATGGAGGAGGATGAGCAGACATATTTTGTGTTAATCTAGTTGTCATTGATGTCAATATATTGAATAATGTGGGGACTTGGTGGCAACCAAACGATGGAGAAGCCCAACACTCAAAGACACTCTGCCCTACCTCCATTTCTACACTAATGATGATCAATCACATTAAATAATATGTTTCTCCATCTTAGAGGAAGAACATCATCAGGAGACCCATACCATGTTTTAGAGCATAATTTTAGCTTTCTAATGAGCTATCACATGCCCCAAAACTCCAAATATTTTAGGAGATATGATTTTTTTAAGAAAAGGGTATAATTATGGTTAGTAAGCCGCCCTTAACTTGTCAAACTCATGTCGGCTTAGCTAGGAGACACAACCTTTCATTTTCATATGAAAACTAGTATATATACAAAAGGAACTCCGTATTTTTGAAGGACAAAACAATTTGGTGTGAAAATATAAGGATACACAGTTCACATCTTGTGAACTAATGATAGAACTAGCCATCTTAAGAACTGATTTGTGGATTGTTGTGCCTAAAAACTGAAGTGTGGATAAGGGGTTTGCACTCATACTTCACAAGGGTCTACTTAACTGTGGGTCTGTCCAACTGTGAATAAATTAATGAACTGTGGACTGTAAAATTCTGTGGAAAAGTATTGAAGGATTGTGGATAGAGACATCATCTGAAAACAGAACTATATACAGTTTAAGTGATGGACCATCTTATTCAGGCTTAGACTACAATGCAGAAACTCTGATCGTCACTGATACTGAATCACAATGGATCATAATTGTGCCTCCATTAACACAGTAACTCTAATTTTTTGGCTCAAGTATTGCTCGAACTATGGAAAGGTATTTCAAATAAAAACCTGGACACTCTTCTCTGACATCAGTGACAGAGGAGGATTCTCTATGATGCAGTGAAGTGAAATGACTAATTTGTATAGTGGCTTGGAGCTTGTTATGTAGCTGAGCTATGGTTTATGAATTGAGATTGCAACAACAATGAAGTCTAGTGGTGGACAAGGTACAACGAAAAGTAAGTGAAGTTAATATCAAGTATTTCTGGAATAAGAACATTCAAGTAAGTTATATTTATATTGTCTATTAAGAACAACAAGATTGGTGTCCTTGGATTCAGTGCTCCTAAACATAAGGTAGGTGCCTTGGATTAGATAGGGTCGAAGTCCTAGAGGTCGGAGCCTCATCAAAACCAAGTTGGTGCTTGGGAATAATTATCATACATTGTATTTATTATTTTATACTCAATAAAATTATTCTTATATGTTTCTCTAACTAAATTGTGAAGAATCTAACTGGTAATAATAACAATTGAAAGAAAATATTGATTCAGCTCCCTCTCAACATTTCCAACAATTGGTATCAGAGCCAACTTCTTCATAATCATCTCAACAATTGGAAGAAGGATTCTTAGTCACAATGAAAAATCAAGAAGTGTCAGAAAGGCTTCCTTTGTTCGTTGGCACAAATTTTGGTTGTTCATTGGCACAAATTTTGGTTTTTGGAGAAAAAGAATTTCCTACTACTTAATGTCCCTTAGAACTGAAGTTTGGCATTCAGTTTTGAATGGGTACATTGCTCCTTCCATTATTCCAACTGATCAAGATGAAAGGAAAGCTTACATTGCAAATGCAAAAGCCTTAAATTCCATCACTAGTGGAATCACTGATTCTGAATTTACAAAAGTCATGAATTGTGACTCGGCCAAAGAAGTATGGAGTAAGCTGGTTAGCTTATCCGATGGGGACTCCAGAGTTAAGAAGGCAAAGCTTCAAACTCATATATTGCTATTTGAAAGTCTAAAAATGGATGAAGAAGAAGATATTGCATCATACTTTCTCCGAGTAGTGTCAACTCTCTTAAAGGATTGGGAGAAAAGATTGAAGAAAGCACTGTTGTCCAAAAGGTCTTAAGATCTCTCCCTGATAGATTTTACTCCAGAGTAAGTGCTATAGAAGAAATGAAGGACATAGATACTCTCAAGATGGATGAACTTCATGGAATCCTCATTGCCTATGAGATGAGAAAAGGAATCCCAAGTTCCAAAGATGCAACATTCAAAGCGTAAAAATCAAAAAAGGGGAAAGGATGGAATACCAACAGTCATGACTCCGATGTTCAATCCAAATTGATGCAATTTGTGAGAAGGCTAAAGAAAGGATCCAAGCTAAAAGGTAATTACCCTCTTATTTGTTTCAAATGTGGAAGAATAGGTCATTATGCTGCAAAATGTCCTCATAACCATGATAGTGATGATGAGGAGGATTTTAAAAGGATGGTATACAAAAAAAAAGGGCTCAATAAGAGGAATTTCTTCTCTAAGCAAGATGAGTCTGATGAAGATGAATTTGTAGTCATCAAAAGGAAATCAACTAATCATTTCCCTCATCACAAAGGAGGTAATGATGAATCAGATGAAGAAAATGACTATGCTGGAAGCCAAGAAGTATTATTCATGGCATTCACAAATAATGATGATTTAGGACTAGAAGGAAATGTAGATGAATTGTTAATGAGTGCCATTGAAGAAAATGAGAATTATGAAATAAAATCATCTCTCTCAAAGTAGAAAAGGAGGAAGAAAAAAGAAGGGAAGACTTCTTGGAAAATAAGCTAAAAGAAAGGAAGAAATTTGTGAAAATCATGAAGCTAAAATAGTATCTCTGAGGAAGGAATTGGAGCAAGTCAAAAAGAATTGGGAAAGCTCTCAAGCACTTGACATTATCCTAAATGCTCAAAAACCTCAATATGACAAATATGGGATAGGTTTAAAGGAGAATCATCAAGTACTAAGGATAATGCGAAAAGTTGTGCCGACATACTTTCCAGCAACCCAAAGGAAGAAAAATCATTTTATCAAAGTCTCATCTCAAACACACCATATTGTCTCAAAGGGCAAGGACAAATCAATACCTGTAACTCTTTTGATCCTTTGGCCAAATTTGATCCAATCTACTCATTATGTAATGATAATGGTCATAATGAACAAAATTTCTCCCTCAAAGAAGAGAAGCAAAAAATGAGAATCCCAATACGGATAAATGTGGCCTATCCCTATATGCTCATAGTGATGAAAATTATTGGTTTGTGGATAGTCGGTGCTCCAAACATATGACAGGTGACAAAAGGAAGTTTTTCTCATTGAACGAAAAGGAAGGAAATGTATTCTTTGGAAGTGGATCTGCCAAAATTGCTGGAAAAGGAACTGTGATCCTTATTAATGGAAAAGGAAAGGCTCAAAATGCTTTGTTGGTAAACGGGCTCAAACACAATCTCTTGAGTGTTAGCCAAATCTGTGATCAAGGACATAATGTTGTCTTTAGCACCAAAGATTATGAAATAAGGAAATATTCCTCAGGAGAACTTGTGGCAAAAGGAGTTAGAACATCAAATAACGTATACATTCTGAACAAAATTCAAGAAGATAAATCTTATCTAAGTCAAACAGATGAAAGTTGGTTGTGGCACAAGCAACTGGGACATACACGTTTCGATAACTTGATCAATATCAGCAAGATCAATATACTGAGAGACATCCCAAAGTTATTCAAGCCAATTCAAGGTGCATGTGGTCCATGTCAACATCAAAAGCAAACTAGAACCAGCCACAAGGCCAAGGAGTTATTTGCATCAAAACCTTGGAGATCATTCATGTTGATTTATGTGGACCAACTAGAACTCCGAAACTCCAAGGAGAAAGGTACTTTAATTTATTTGTTGATGACTATACTAGAATGATGTGGGTATATTTCATAAAATATAAACCCGAAGCATTTGAATGTTTTAAGAATCTTAAAGCTCTTGTAGAAAATGAAAAGGATTATAAGATTAGATGTCTTAGAACAGATAGAGGGGGAGAACTCACATCAAAAGAATCTGATGAATTCTATAAAGTACATGGAATCGAAAGAGAAATCTCTTCTACTAGAACACCCAAGCAGAATGGGGTATTTGAAAGAAGAAACCGAATTGTCTAATAAATGGCAAGAACAATGTTACTAGCAGCTAACTTGCATCCAAAATTTTGGAGAAAAGCAATCGGGACAACAGTTTATACCTTGAATTGCACTCAACTAAGACCAAATAATGAGAAGACTCCTTATGAATTATGGAAAGTATTATCACTCCAAAATTTCTTCAAGTTTTTCTGAAATAGAAATGATAGAGGTAACCACTAACCACTTTTGGAGATTAGGACCTAGCCTTCCTAATCTCAGATAGGGTCCTCTCTTTATGATTTAACTTTGTTTTAGTTAATTAATTTTAAGCTAGTTATGATTGTGCTTTGGTTTTGATGTGAAATTGGGTGGTGGGATCACTTAAATGAAAAGGGTTGCCTTTTACCATTGCGCTATGGGGTCAAATGTCAGACAAACAAGACTGGATTAAGTTCTAAAAACAATGTCTAGAGGGCAAGATAGAGGAGTTACTACAGTTCTCAAAGGCTTGAACGTGAAATGGTTTGTAATCGGATCCAGGGAACAACTAAGGGTTCCCTAGGCCAGATCATGAAGATAATGAAAGAGGTCAACCGGGATGGGAGAGCAATTGAGGGTTCTCAAATCTGAGTATCAAAGGAAAACATATAAATGACTAACTGTGCAAAACAGAGTGTACTTAAACAAATTCTGAGTGATATTTCCAGTTAATTCATTAAAATTTGGAAAAACAATTAAGTTTATGAAACACATAAGAAGGTAAAAAAATCAGACAATGAAGATACTTCACTGCAATAACTCATCTCATGAATCCTCTAGTGAAATCTTTTTATTACTTGCTCTAGTATGTTGACTTGAAAGTGGTACAATCACCCTTAGGTTTAAGATCAAAATAACTCTACAAATGTATAGCAATCCACCCTCAATACTTCGAACTATGAAGTATTTATACAAAATGAATTTACAAAATATCTCAAACTACATTGAGAACTAATCTAGGAAAAGGAAATATCTTTGTGCAAGAAGATAGAGACAACTATTGAACTATTATTTGTTGTCCCTTTTGTTTGGGTTCTGCTGTCTTTTATTCTTTAATCTTTTGCCCTTTAAGCTGCTTGGTTGTTTGGTCTTCATGCTGGATGTCATATTTACTTATGACCTTACATCTGACACACTTTCATATGATACTCTTTGACCTTGCTAACATGTCAATATCCTTTTACTGTGCTCTTTTACTTTTTACAGTACATTTATATTTTTACTGCGTATTTTACTACAATAAATCATTCATTTTTTCCCATCTTTCCTCATCTGGTAATTGGATATTGAGTATCTTTCTGTATATTTCATTTGCCTCTGTGTATTTGGAAAAAGTAGGCTTATTAACAAAAATGTGTTTTACCTCTTGCTAGAGGTAAAACAAGTTTTCAAATGTTTGATACAATACTTTACTTGTTGGTACGCCCTTCATGCATGAAGTGTTTACCTGATCTTTGGCCACTTCCCTGATCTTCTTATTGTAATCCTCATGTGTCATTAGCTTATCATTTATAACTAAGGGATTTAGTAATCCCTTTTGCCTCAAAAGTTCAAACTTAACCATGAACTTGTCGATGGCCAGTTACATGGTTTGACACTTATCCTCCAAGTTCAACATCAAATTCCTCTTAGTGAGGACTCTTCTAACTTCCAAAATTGTACCTGTCCTATCAGGTATCTCTAGTTCTTGCAGCTCATACTTGTTCTTGGGGTTGAGGAAATGAATGCTTCTTATAGCTTCCTCTGGCATATCTCCAATTTATTCTTTGACTCGTTGAATGGCTTCTATAGCCTGCTTTGTCAAATCAATATGTTCAAAAATAACCTGAATGGATGGCCAAATATCATTGACAGAGTCAATGATATTGGCCCATAGTTGCTGCTTAGCCTGACCGAGAGGTTCATTCAGTGTCAGCTCTTTCTCCAGGCTTTTGATTCTTTCAGTCATCCTCATGGCCTTCTGATATTATTCTCTATGCATGATTTGGGCCAATTTTTAATCTGTCTCTAGGCTGGTGACTTTCTCCTTAAGTATGTTCATCTCAGTGGTGTGAATGGACATTTCTCTCATTGCTTTGACCAACCTATTTGCTTCATCACCTGCGGAGCCTGTTGTTGTTGATCCTATTATTGATGTAGATGCCAGTAGTGCGATGGCCATTGGAGCAGTGGGAGCTAAGGATGGTGCCAAAGTATAAGGTACAACAGTGGTGACAGTTGGAATGACAGTTGCAGGAGCATCATCTAGACTAGCTTGTTTGAGCTGCATCAAGCTATCCAGCTCTTTTTACATCTCCTTCAACTGATCATTTAGTTGTAGTACTAGGTCCATCATCTCTTCATGATTGCTCTGACTTTCCAGGACCTATTTTGTCTATGGGTGTTGTGAAGGAGGCAACTTAAGCTGTTTCTTGACAGCTGCTATGTCGTCGTTCTTCTTCTTGATTAATTTCTCTGTGGCCTTAATATCACTTGGGTCATGGCCCAATTCAATGACCAAGTCCTCCAATGATTCTATTATCTTTGGCCTGTAAGGAGGCATTTTCTAGCTTGAATTAGGTTGTCACATTATCCAATGAATCTTTCAGCTTAAAGGCATCCATGGCCTTTTATGTGAGGTTGGAGTAAATCATTTCTCCAGCCTGCTTATGGAACTCTATCTGATCAATGGGATGAACATCCCTGGCCAACACCTCAAAATTAGTCTTCTTGTAGTCTTTCGAGGTCTTTGGTTGTTGTACAATGGGTTGTAAAAATGACACCTACATTTTCCCTGCTTTGATGTCAAAGGCTAACATCAATCTGGTCTAGTTTGGTGGTGAAAGCTTGAGGTATTGGGCATATGTCTTTGCCTTCAATTTTTTATTCCTCATCTTTATTTCTTTGAAAATATCTTTAATATCATTTTCCTTGTCAGTTGGCCTGAAAAAGGAAGAAACCTCCATATTTTGTTGTCTCTCTATCATCTGTGTGTTGGAGGTTGATGGCTGTTGTGTTTCACCTAATGTAAATGTTTTTTCACTTCTCTGCCCCATTGCCTCAGTCTCAGTTATTTCCTCTAAAGCAATGTTCTCCTCCTATTCAAAGATAGGATTCAACTTGGGCCTCTTGCTCGGCTCAAACAACTCATCATTAATCTCCATGGCAAAGCTAGATGCCTCCTCCCTGTTCCTCTTATTATTCTTCTCTTAATTTGCTGGGATGTGAAGGACAGGAGGAATGTTCATTGGCTCCCCTTATTCTGGAACCTACACAAAAGAGTTGTGATCAAATTGTCTTTCAAGATCAACGAGTGCGTTCTCTACATTTACAATAGTGTTGTCCATATCAATCAAGGTGTTCTCCACCCACTCATCTTGGTTAGCAAACTGTTCAATTTCAGGTCTTGGGTGATGGATGTATGCTCCCAACTTGACCCTGAGTCTAAGTTTAGTTATAACCCCCTGAGGGTCATACTGCCATACGAAGTTGTTTTTGAACTTCATTTTTTGTAGTAAACTGTCAGCCTCTCTATTGTCACAAATGAATATACCCATTTGGTTTTTCACTTTGAACTGGGTTTTCTTCCTATAAGCTAGGAAGTGGACCTCATCCGAGTTGATGATTTATCTGAAGTATTCAAGAGAAATTATCCTCATAGGGATGTATTTGGGCAACTTATAGGGGGCTAATTGGCAGCCATAGATTTTGATCTCAGTGTGGTTCTAGTAGAGGTACCAATCTCCCACGTTGTTGTTCTTTGCCAATTGTAGCACCCTCTTGATCTCTGGGCTGATTCTAGGCTAAGTCTTAGAAGTCACCATGTTCATGACAGGGTATACAAAGGATTTTATGAAGTCTTTGTAGGTGAATGTTGTGGAAAACTTGTGAACCAAGGGTGTCCAGTAGATGACTAATCTCTCCTTTCCCTTGCTATCCAGCTTCTGGATGCTCAAAGGGAACTTAGCTGTCTAGTAATGCAAAAACATATGAAACATCATTGAAGAGTATTTGAATACTCTTTCAGTGGGCAGTTTGGTGAATTGTTCATGCATTCTACCTGCAATGAACTGAGCGTAATCAAACATGATAGCAAGAGGCTTTCTTGGAGTAAAAATGGACAAGAAGGCCAAGATGACCTCATCCACATGCTCATATGTGGTATATCCAAGGATGTATGATAGCATGATGATTATTTTCCTGGCAGTCTCTGAGACAAATGTGGCAGCATAGGGTGGGGTATCTGTAGGATTATGGTAGTCTTCAATGATAAAATTCTAGAAGATTTGCTTGATTTTCACCTGGTCTAATGTGATGTATAAGTCCAGTATGTGTCCAATGGATAGAGGGGTTAGATTGGGGCTAGAATGGATTTCAAGCAACTGGTTGATTGCTTAGGAGTAATGGTGAATAATAACTCATGGTTTGAGGCAACAATAGCCCTATGGCTAGGGATATAACAGGCATGACAAAAATGTACAATATCAGGGAATGGGTGAACTTCTGGGAATATATACTTGGGAAAATTGGATTCCCAAAGGTTGATGTCATCGACATGATTTAGGAACCTATATTTACTCCATCAGTGGAGCTTCAGAAGGTGTCCTGGAGTAGCAATGTCTTTTATTTGAAAATCCCTGTCTGCTAGGTCCAAATGGCCAATGTCCAAGTGGGGGGTTGAGACCGGCCTGACAACTAGAGAGGTCTGGCCAACCAACTTGAGGATAAAATGTGGGAATTAGGCTTGTACAGATTGTATAAGTGAAGCTTTGAATAGGTTTGTACAAAGATAGGGTATTGGTAGTTTGCAGGATAAGTGTTTGGGTATTTTAGGGGGGAAATATTCTCAATTTAGGGGAAATCAATTAAATTCAATTAATTATTTCTTGAATTCACTGTACATTTTTTAACTGAGAGGGCCATTCTGTTTTTTTGTTAAAATACTTGGAAAATGGTGGTATAGGCTGCAAACTGGTGTGAATGGTGGTTGTAGAGGGTACTATAGCTTTAGTTGTGCACTAGAGGGCTGAATTGGGCTTCCAGAACATGTTCGGGAGGTAGTTGGTGGTCAAATCTAGTTACAGAGGCTCATGGTGGCGCATGAAAACTTAGGAGGCTTTCACAAATAAAATGAGTGAAAAAGGGTGAAAATGGGTGTCTTTCACCTTTTAACTAACAACGGTTAGAAATTGGTGGGGAATTTCATAATGAACAGTGATGGTTTTGGGCTTACGCGGGGAGGTGATTTCTTTGTTCATAGCATCGCTTTTGGGAGTGGGGTGGTATTTTCCTGAGAGCATGCGAGTTAACGAGGAGATGCCACGTACCCAAAAGGGGCCCGAGCAAAACCACGAATCTCGCGTGCTCTCGGGCGAGTAAAGGTCAGGAGGTGGATGAACGCAATATGGATGTGCATTGTCAAATTTGAGGGTGACAGATCTAACGGCTGTCGCATGGTGAAATTGCACGGTGGGAGCAGGGGCAGAGATTTTCGGGGCTCGGGGGAATTAATTACACTAAACTGTAATTAATTAATTAATCAATGGGGTCTTATATGTAATGAATGGGTTAAATGTAGTGGGACCAAGGTTTATGCAACGGGATTTGTTAATCACACCAAGGTGATGGGTTAAAGGGTTTATATGGGGAAAATGTGGATTTGCGGAGTTAGTTAAATAAAGCGGAAGGGAGAGAAAACTTAGAGTAAAGGGGTTTTAAGGGGTAAAAGGGGTTATGTCGAGAAATATAGGAATGGGGGAGTTAATAAAGTAATGCGGGGAGGATTTAAACTTAGGATAAGGGTTTTTAATGGGTTTTTAGGTGAAATAGGAAAATTAATAAGGGGAAAGTGATTTCTTCAAAGGGGAAAGCGTTTCACACTAGGGAAAAAGGGTTTTTGGGTAGGGGAACGATTTTGAAGGGTATATTTCTAGGGAAATGTGTGAAACCAAGGGGCAAGGGTGAAAATGAAGGGAAAACGGTATTTTCTTAGGAAATGATGGAAATAGGGGGAAATTAGTAAGTATTTAGTGTGGGGTGAAATGGAATGAGGGGAAGTTAGCCAAATCAACTTGTGACCATCATTTCAATTTCCTAACTACTCCTGCACACTGAAACATATGATTAAGCATGATAAATGTGCTTTTGCTTCAATCAACTTTGTACTTTTGCAACCTTTCGTCTACTTACCCTTTACTTAACATTTTTTATTCACTTTATTGGGTGCATTTAAACTAGCAGACCCTTTCTTTCCTTTTTCTTTTAAAAAGTAAATTGTCTAATTCTAACCTTATATCTTCCAATGGCTTAGATTAAGATTATGAGCACATTTTATTTCTCTACCTAACTACTGATCTACCAATATTAAACAGTTTGGCTAGATCTTTATTCTCTGTCTATAAACATGAAATTTAAAGCATGAAGTAGTCAAGGTTTAAACAATTTGACTATCATGGGTTGTGACATTTATGACAAGCTGCACAAAACCATTATTTTGGACAATAAAGTAAAAAGTAGTGACTTAGACTTGCACACTTTCATGATCTATTTTTGTTTGGGGTTCATATATTTTCACTTTTTTGATCTTTTCTTATTCTTTTTGTCCTTTGATAGTTCTTTTAGGACACACCCTCTTTACATTTTTTAATTTCTTTAATATGGAAAACATTTGCAGAAAAGCAAAGATATGTACAGTATTACGAGATCAACCACATCCAATTCAAAATTATGAATCCTATTAATATGGGACCCTAACAGCGGCTCCATATGGGGATGACATTTGCTGGTGAAATGTCAAGAACTCTAAAGATCAGTAGCCTTTGAATTGGGATTGAAGTTACCTTGTAAACTATCCTTCTGTGATTCTACTTTATTGATACTTATGATGGTAAAACCTTCAAAGCTCAGGGCCTTCTCGCCGGGCTTCAACTTCAAAAGATCACCATCCAATCCAATCTACACTCTGCAATGTTATGTACAATGATACAAAATAAAGTGAACTATGGTTAATCAGTGGAAAAGTAATGCTTCAATATTCTACCATTGACAGGTCCTCCTGGTAGATCTAATCCATCTATCTCTCTCAAGAAAAAGGCATTGTTACCCCTGTAACCATAAATGACATAAGGGCCTTGCCACAAAAAGTCAAATTTGCCATGTTTTCTTTTGTCTTCTCTTCTTGAATCCCACTTAAGAACTTTATCACCTACATAAAAATCATCTGCTTTGGTCTTTTTATCAAATACCTTTTTGATTTTGTCCTAGATTACCTGTGATTTTACATATACTTCTTATTTAGTCTACTGCATGTGTATGGTCTAATTTATCCTTCTCTGGATATCATTTGGTTCCACCTACAACTCCTAGATGATCTTCATCATCGGCACTCCCAAAGATGATGGGAAAACTACATCCATCTCATATACTAACTGGTAGGGAGATGTGCCATTGGATTTCTTGGTAGTTAGTCTGTTTGCCGATAAGGCATTGACCAACTTTTTATTCCATGTCTTTTTGTTGTCTTCCAATAAATTCTTAATGATACTGACCACACTTTTGTTGGAGGATTTTGCTAGTCCATTACCTTGAGGGTAATAGGTTGTGGAGTGGCCAAGGAAGATGTGGTATTTGTTACAGAAGTCTATCATTCTTTTGGATTTAAAGGTAGTTGCATTATCAGTAATGAGCTTCTGGGGGCATCCAAATCTTGATAGGATATTATTCTCTAGAGAGGAGAAAATGATAGTGTATGTGGCTAGTCTAGAAGGTATGGCTTCTATCCATTTGGTAAAATAGTCAGTGGCTATCAGAATTCACTTATGTTGGGTTGAGGAGGCTTGGTGTATTTCTCCAATGAAGTCTAACCCCCATTGTTGAAATGGCATTTCAGTGGAGATTGGTTTAAGAGGCAAGGGTAAAAGTTTTCTTTTTCCCTCAAATATCTGGCACTTATGACAGGAGATTACATGTTTCTTAACATCTGCAAAGAAGGTGGGCCAGTAGAAACCAGCCCTCAAAATTTAGTTAGTCGTAGTCTTCCAATACAAGTGTCCTCCATAATCCCCCACATGAAACTCTTGCATAATTTTATCAGCTTCATATTTCAGTAAACAGTTTAAAAGAATACCACTAATGTATTTCCAAAACAAAGCATTATTTATAGAACAATATCTCAATGATTTCATTTTCAAAAATCTAGCTTTAGATCTTGTCAAACCAGGAGGAGCTTGTAATTTTAGTAATACAAATATGATATCTGCATACCAAGGTGAATCAGTAAAAGGTTCATTGATCTATGGAGTTATCATCTCTTCCTAATCATCAATGGCTCCAATGAAATTAATATCTAGGGCCTGACAGTTCGATTCAGCCATGAGTTTGGCTAAACCTTGGCCTTTGATAAGTTTAGTAGGCTTTATCTCTATGTCATATTCCAATATAGTGGCAATCCATTTGCCTATTTTCCCTTCAGGCCCATTTTGTGTCAAAATGTCCTTAACTATTGAGTTTGCAACATAAGAAATGAGCTGAGAACACAGAATGTAGACTCTGAAATCTTTGATGGCCTTTACTAAAGTTAATGCTTGTTTCTCCATAATATTGTATTTGAGTGTGTCATCTCTTAAGGGTTTACTGAAAAATGTAATTGGTTGTTCATATCCTTGGTCGTTCTTTTGTAACGAGAATGCTCCAATGGTGTGTTCTGAAACAAAAGAAAAATTATAAAGTCTTTCTGAAAAACAGGACTTATAAGGACTGGAGTTTTGGTTAAGGTTTCCTTGATGGCTTCAAAGGATTGTTTGGCCTCCATTTTCCATTTAAGTGTTGAGTCCTTTCTCAACATGTTATTTAGTTCTCTAATCAATTATGCTAAATCTGAAATGAATCTTCGGAGAAAATTTATCTTGCCTAAAAATGACTATAACTCTTTAATGTTTCTAGTATGGGCAATGGTCAAAATGACCTCTATTCTAGCAGGATCTATTCTAATTCCATATTTAGATATGATCTGTCCCAACAATTTACCCTCTTCTAAACCAAAGAGTGTCTTTTTGGGATTTAAAGAAATCCCAAATTTCCTACATTTGATGAAAACTCTTCTTAAGTGGTCTAGGTGGTCATTATCAGATTTAGAAAAGATAGTAATGTCATCTTGGTATACTACTAGGAAGTCATGGATCTCCTTGGCAAAAGCTATATCCATAGCTCTTTGAAATGGTGCTGCTTCATTCATTAATCTAAAAGGAATCTTCAAATACATGAAGGTACCCCATCAAGTAGTAAATGTAGTTTTGGCTTGGTCTTCTAGTTGAACTAAGATCTAGTTATATCCAGAACATTCATCAAGTAAAGATATTCTAGATGAGCCTACTAGCCTCTGAAGGATATGGTCCATTTTTTGTAGAGGATATTTGTCTTTTAAAGAGACCTTGTTTAAATTTCTAAAATCAACACAAAGTCTAATTTCTCTAGTCTTTTTCCTAGTAGTGACTAAGTTTGAAATCCAATCTGAGTATCTAATGGGAGCTATAATTTGGGCATCAAGCATTCTTTTAACTTCTTTCGCAATAGATGGCATAAGAATTGGGTTAATTCTCCTAAGTTTCTATTTGAAAGGTTTATGATCTTCTTTGAGAGGTATTTTGTGCTGGTGTCATAAGATTTTAGGTCTTCATAACTCCATGCAAAAACATCCTGGAACTCTTTAAATAGATTTATGTATTTTACCTTTTCCTTTGGATGTATAATTTAATGAATTTTGGTTTTTCCTCAGTTCCTATGTTACATTCTTCTATATTTTCTCTCAAAGGCTCTAATTTCAGTTTCCTAGCTACATCGTTTGAGTCAAAGAAATCTTCTAAGGGGACTAATCCCTTAAGCAAATTTTTTTTTTAAGATTAAGAATTTCAGGATCATCATTTATTATTTCTTCTATCTCTACATTTTCTAAGTTATCTACTTCTAATCTAGTGAAATTAGTAGGTTTAGCTATATCTAAAATATTTATATTTATGTCACTATCTACTTTATTTTCTATTGTATAGTTTGTATCTATTTTACAATTCTAAAACTCACCTTTAGCATTCATGAAGTTATAAATCTGAGAATCCTGGGAGAAAATCTACCAATACTTCAAGTTGTCTAGTATAACAGGCCTATGTCTCACTTTTGCAGTGTACTGATGGTTGGGTTGAAAGGGAAATTTGCAGGTGCTAGCAAAAGTGGCAAGACTATGGGCTTGCATGTTTTGTTATCTAGGAATGGCAGCAAAGTTTGTTTCCAGGAGGTCTTTAATCAAATCTAAGACAATCTCCCTATATTGACTAAGTCTAGGATTGTTTATAGAGTAGCAAAGTTTGTTTCCAAGAGGTCTTTAATCAAATCTAGGATAGTCTCCCTATATTGACTAAGTCTAGGATTGTTTACAGAGTATTCACCATTAATCTGTTTAATAATCAGTTCTGAGTCTCCAAGTATGGAAAATATTTTGGCTCCAAGTTTTCTAACAATTTGTAATCCTAAGATCAAAGCTTCATACTCTGCCATGTTGTTTTTACACTTGAATTTTAATCTAAATGCATGTCTCTCGAAATGATTATTCTCCATATTATGGATCCACACTCCTGCACCAGCCCCTAACCTATTCACAGATCCATCAAAATCTAGATGCCATAGGGATTCATGAAAAATGTTCTCACTATCAGTTGTTTTGTATTTCAGGTCTTTTGTTGTGATTTAATTATTGTCATGTTTTGAATTGTACAAGATGAAAGAGTCTGTATGAGAATGCATGGAGTATATGGGAAATTTTTGTGGTTTTTCACCACTACTCACCATGTATTTCTTCAAGGTCTTTCTATATAATTTCCTTTGTTGGCCAAAAATAGATATGGTGGAATAATACATATCTAACTGCAAAGATCCTTGCAATTTTGCTCCCCATGAGCGAGACAAGAGCATACCATATTTGGGTGGGATGTCTGCAACTACTATGTCCATCATTATAATTTTCATTGGGCATTGTACTAGAGTTACACATAAATACTTGATCAAACCAAGGCATTTAACTTGGCTAGAGTCAAAGGAAAACAAATCCTTATATGGTCTGGTGATGTCTAAGTTCAGTCTCTCCATAATTGCTTTCTGCATCAAATTATGGGATGCCCCTGAGTCTAACATAGATTTATGTAATATTTTGTCATGAATGTTTTGGCTAATGTAGAAAGGAGGAATTCCCCTTGCTGATGAGTACCATTCACCTAAGGGCCAAACAATAATTCAGGTTGATCATCATTCAAATTAACAGCATCTTCTCCCTCTTGTATATTTAAAGTTTCAATTGTCTGTGATCTATAGGATTCATTCTTTACTAATTTGGTCAAAGGAACTGATATCTTTAATTTTGCTATTTCAGTGTTGATGTTGAAATGGATCCGAGCTTTGTTTGTTTGGATGACATCTTCCTTAACAAATGCAGTCTGTGTGTTTTTATCTTGTTTCTCAGTATTAGGCATTTTATTCTGTGTTTCAGCTATTTTTCCTTGATTTCTCTTGTTTGGAATGTTTTCAGTGATTGTTTCAGTTTGAGTTTCTATGGAGGTTATGTCTACAATTTTTGGGGTAGAAGTCTCTGATGTTTCCCTAGGGAGGATTTGTAAAATTTTAGTGACAAGAGATTATGTTATTTTCTTAGTCTGGGTCTGGATTGACCTATTAATGGGAGCTTCATTGTTCTTTTTACTTCTTAAGCTATATTGTTTCTGTACCTCATATATAGCTGACTCATGTCCTTGTTTAAGTCAAAGGATTCACCAGATTCTAACTGCAACTATTGCAGCATGTACAACTCTTGTTCTTCTTGAGTAAAAAAAACATCTTCGTCTTTGATCTCTAGTAAGTTTATCTGGGTGTCATCCTCTCCTTCTTCACTCTGTGGACCCTCAGCATAGTTCTCTTGGAAGGGGGGCCTAATCTGCTGATCTAGTATAGAATTCTTTCCAACATTTGGATTCTTCCTAAAGTTGGGGTTTCTTATTGGGGGTGGTTGTTGGTTCTCCCATTTGGCTTTCCTTTCCATGTTTTTTAATTTATCCATTATACTCTCTACACTCTTGGCTAAACTATCTATATTTCCATCAAAAGTGGAAGTTTTCTCTTTAATTACAACTCTCTTTTCATTTCTCATTCTATCTTTCTTGGCTAATAGGTTGGCCTCTACACTAACAACATTGCTTTTCACTTGTTCCAATGTTTTAGGGTTTCTTTACCTTAACTGGTATGACATGTCAATGTCAAAACCATCAGGGAATTTAATTAATGCTAAGTCAGGTGGAGGCTTAATATTGGCTGGGATTGCATTATAGATATTATTGAACCTAGTACAATAATCTTGGACTGACTCAGTAGGAGCTCTTCTAATGTTGTCATATTTAGAAAGTATTTGCAAAGGGTTTTTATTTCTCTCCCATCTATCAATGAATAATATATGAAAATTAGCTAAGTCTACAATATGGTGGGCAGGTAAGGCTTTGAACCATTTCTTGACATCCCCATTTAAATTTTGAGCAAACAACCTCATTTGGACATCTGATTCATCTATCTCATGCAACTCAAAATAGTCAGTCATCTTGTTTACATGCTGCTAGGTAGTCTACTGACCAATAGCATCAAACAAAAATATTTTTCTCTGATAATCTTGGGGCATGGCATGGAGTTGTGCAAGTAAAACCAGAGGTGCATATCGGTTTGACATGGCTTGGATTCTGGCTTGACTAGGGGGTAAAGTGCTAGTAGTTGAGGAGGGGCTTGAACTGGATGGAGATGAATTAGATGATGGTGAGGATGGTTGATGAATAACTAGTTTAGGGGATTGGATTGTGGTGGATACTATTGGTGAGGTTATGGTAAAAGAAGGTGTATTTACAATGGGTGAAGATTGTGCAGAAATTTCAGAGGCAACAACAGTGAGGGCAGCTAGTTCAACAGATTGTTGAAGGTAAGCACTATCTATATTGTTGATCAATGTAGAGGTCAAGGCTTCTAACTTGTCAAAAGTGTCCAAGACAAATTTATCTAAATCTGGATGGATAACCCTTTTTGATTCAATAAGTTGAGTAAACTCAGGGTCTAACATTATTTCATGGATGGCATTTTCAGATTTAGTTCTAAATAATGAGAGGTCAAATGACAAATCAAAAGGGATTTCCTCTAAAGTTGACAACTCCTCAGGGAGTGAATTTTCTTTGACTAACTAGCCACTACTTGCCTGAGTTTCTTCATTTTTTTTTTCTCAAAATTATGTCTAGGTCATCAACTATAGTAGCATGGTTTGGATCTGGATTGGCCCTGGTATAGTGAGTCTTCTTAGGAGCCGGAATTCTAAATTTTTAAACTGTTTTTATGAAAATTTTCAAGAACTTATAAAAATGATCTTAAGGGGCTCAAGATTAAATTTAAGGTTTCCTTAAAGTTTTATGAGACTGAGGATCGAAGTCCCTAGTATGGTCGCCAATGATGTTATCACTCCAAAATTTCTTCAAGTTGTTCAAAAAAAGAAATGATAGAGGTTACCACTAACCACTTTTGGAGATCAGGACCTAGCCTTCCTAATCTCAGAGAGGGCTCTCTCTTTATGATTTAACTTTGTTTTAGTTAATTAATTTTAGGCTAGTTATGATTGTGCTTGGGTTTTGATTTGAAATTGGTGGTGGGATCACTTAGATGAAAAGGGTTGTCTTTTACCATTGGGCTATGGGATCAAATGTCAGACAAACAAGACTAGATTAAGCTTTAAAAACAATGTCTAGAGGGCAAGATAGAGGATTTAATGCAAATCTCAAAGGCTTGAAGGTGAAATGGTTTCCAATTGGATCCAGGGAGTAATTAAGGGTTCCCTAGGCCGGATCATGAAGATAATGAAATAGGTCAACCAGGATGGGAGAGAAATTAAGGGTTCTCAAATCCGGGTATCAGAGGAAAACATATAAACGAATAACTATGCAAAATAGAGTGTACTTAAACAAATTCTGAGTGATGTTTCCAGTTAATTCATTAAAATTTGGAAAAATAATTAAGTTTATGAAACACATAAGGTAACAAAATCAGACAAAGAAGATATTTCACTGCAATAGCTCATCTCATGAAGCCTCTAGTGCAATATTTTTATTACTTGCTCCAATCTGTTCACTTGAAAGTGGTACAATCACCCTTACGTTTAAGATCAAAATAACTCTACAAATGTATAGAAATCCACCCTCAATACTTCGAACTATGAAGTATTTATACAAAAAGAATTTATAAAATATCTCAAACTACATTGAGAACTAATCTAGGAAAAGGAAATATCTTTGTGTAAGAAGATAGAGACAGCTATTGAATTGTTTTTTGCTATCCCTTTTATTTGGGTTCTGCTGTCTTTTATTCTTTGATCTTTTTCCCTTTAAGCTACTTGATTGTTTGGTCTTCACGCTAGATGTCATATTTACTTATGACCTTGCGCACATGTCTATTTGCCTGCAACTTTCTAATGGCTCGTTGATGTTATTTTATCAAGAAACCCTGCACTGATGAACTTGATCGCCTTATAATAATTAGGATATGCAAGTTGTTTTCATCTTTGGCTTATCCTAATCCTCGTATATTTTTGTTACTTTAGATTTCTTCCCATTGCTTGATGATTGGTTTGGAAGAAAGTTGAACTGGATCAGGGACCACTTCGACACTTGAAGTTGGTTGGATCAGTGACTTGGAATCAACATCTGTATCTTCATCTGTATGAATGAAAGACTTGGAAACATCACTCTTCTATTGCAACTCATCTCTTTGAAGTTGCAACTCCAGTTGAAGAAACTCAATCATTTCATGTGCATGTTGAAGATGCACTTGAATATCAGCAAGAGTTGTTTTGTTGATGTTCACCATGTCACCAGTTGATGATAAAATCAAATTGTTAAGAATTTGGGATAGTTGAATGTGTGTCGCCATGTTATCTTGCTCACTTTGAATTCATGCTTACTTTTACTATTGCTTATTGTTGATTCTTTAAACACTTGCTTGCTTTCATGCTTGCTTGATGACGATCGCTTTGCTTGAATGCTTCACTGACACTTTGGGAATGCTTCAATCAACTTCACATTGGCTCGTTTGTTGTAGATGTCGTGCTTTCAACTTTCGCACTTGATTTTAACACGCTCGCTTGCTTGGTTGTTTGAATGACACACTCGCTTTCTTTTTTTTTTGAATGACGCACTCGCTTGCTTTGTTGTTTGAATGACACTTGCATTAAACACTGGCTTGATTTGATGCTCACTATAATTCACACTCGTTTGATGATTATTTCTTTCTAGATGGCTTGCTTGAACTTGCTTGATTGATTATTGACACTTTTTGCTTTCTTGAATGTACTCACTAAATGTACTGAATAAATAAATAAAAAAAGGAAGGGTGTCGAACACTGTCGAAAATGCACCCAAGAGACAAATGAAAAGTTCAATCTTGATGACTCAGTTGAAGACCTACTTGCCTTAATGTAGTCACCTTAAAAATTCAAATTAGGGTGTCAGTTACAACCGAGAATGCACCAATACAATTCAGTTAAAAAATATTTATCTGCAAGTGATACAAAAAGTTTTGATGATGTTGATGTTGTCTTGGCTTGAAATGTTGGATTTTGTAGCATCCTTAACTTGATTGCTTTGATTACATGATGTGAAATGTGCTTGCTTCACCTTATCAAGTTGATGATGTGATGCTTTGTGCTTGTGTACTTAAGCTTGATACGTAAGCTTGAATGAAAATTATTATGTGCATGCAATTCGCTAATTTGTTGTGTGCTACATGTGTATCATATTAGAAGGATACCACATGAAGGTTAGTGTCAAAAACTAGACACAAAACAAAAATAATATCAAGAAGCATGCGCCATCACAAACATACACATGGTGTACCTAAAATCCCCTTATTCAATTTCGGGTGGATCTAGGACACAATCACCACCAAAAAGATATGTTTTTATTTAAATATGGGAGTACATCAACCTTCACCTTCAGAACATCGTGAATGAAATTTCTCAAACAATGAGAATGGCAAGTTCACAAATTCTTAAAGCAACTTGTCTTCAAAAATAAAAGGAACTTTTCAAACCACGAGTTAGAACCTTATCACTCCAAATATTTATAAGTCACACCTTATCGCTCCAAAGTTCAAAATACTTTCACCTTATCACTCCAAATACAAAATATGCCCAAAATTCCACTTCAAATAAATTCACACTTATACCTCTACTTAAAAAAAGCCAACATTTATTATCTCTCCATTTCAAATATCAACTTACCAACACTTTATTTCTCCAAAAATTACAAATTCTTTAAAGAAAGAAAGAGACTATAAAGTGCATCAAACCTCAAAATACCACAACCCAGCTTGTTGGTTATCCCTAGATGCAATAATATTGCTCTGAAAAGATAGTATAAATGTGATACCCAATGCCCCTACACCTTCTAAACTTCCAAGGCTGGTAGTACAATGATTTCCAGGAGATACAAACAAAGAAGAGTGATCCCAGAGTTGAGAGCGATCATCACAAGTACCGTATTCCATTCCTGCAAAATCAATGGCTTTGTCCACTTTCCATTCCTGCAAAATCTGGCTCAACATAGTTGCTTCATCATAAGAGGCTTTTTCCTTATCTTCCTTATTCATCCACTGACAGGTAGCCCATGAGACCATGGAGAAATTGTTGGTGGTGTTCAAGCCTGGCGGATGATCGGGAGGGGCGCAAATGGTAATGTTGTTGTTGTGATCTAGCCTGAAATCTTGTTGGCCCCTTTTCTCCTTGCTGCACTTTAGAAGGGACCAGAGATGTGATCATTTAAGACTAACAAAGTTTAGAAAAAAAAAATTGGAGAGGATACAAGCTGCAAGAGGTAAACAAAAGAGTGTAGGGTTACTTTCTACCTTTTTTTCGCTTTTCCTTCTGCCTTACAAATGAAGAACTCGAGAAGATGATGAACCAATATTGAGTTTGATCGAGTTTGTTTCCTTCCATTAAGTATAAGTTCAAGCAATCACAAAGGAGTTGTGAAATATAAAGGAACCGTAAAAATACAAATGGCGTGAAACTACAGAACAAGCAATTGGATGCAGTAAGCACATGACCACGCATTTGAAGCTTAAATACAAAATATATTACTTGGCGTAGACCAAGAGAGCTAGCAATTGTCTTGCGAGATGAAAATGCCCACACAACTGTGGTGAAAAGGGGTGAATTCCTCAAAAACTCGATGCTTATGCAACTCAGAGATGAGTTGGAAGCAAAAATTGTTCACCGAAGATAATGTAATAATGGTTTTAACTCTTTTGACTCGTGATAATGGTATTCCTATTGCTTCTCAAAATTTTAAGTTGCTCTGATTTTTTCTTATAAGCAGACCAAGTCAAGGAGCTGCCACCATTGTGAAGTTGCGGTCAGCAATGCTTCGCAGGCCATCCAACTGGAACTGCTTGGGAAACCGACGGTCATTGCCCCTAAGAAAGCCAACGATGATAAAACAAAAAAAAGAAGTTTACATTTATCATCTATCAGCATCCAAATTGATATGATTAACAAGATATCCTTCAACCACCGCAAAATACAAAATAATGGCACACCATATGTCAATCAACTAATGAAGGCAAATAACCATAAATATCAGAAAACATACAAAATAAAACGGCCGAAAAAGATGGGATAGAGAATGTTATCCGTAAGCACAAAACATTGAATCCTCCTGCCACCAGGGGAGAGCGATCCACCATCTACATGTACCAATTGTTAGTGTCGGTCTTGAGCCCTCCATTGGTGATCAAAAGCTCTTTGCATATGCATAGGTAGGTGTCTCATCAGTATCAGTTTTGCATCCCGTTAGGCATGCCATAACACTAATGGAGGAGCTGGTCTTTGTTCCCTTCTTGGCTTTGCTGGATCAGGTCATATCATTTGAATGAGCTTGTGTTACACTTGTTTTATTTTTGTCTTGAAATCCCAAGTCTAGGTCTAGGATTTTGGTCAAAATCACTGCAAGGTCATGAGTCAAAGGTCTAATAGTCCCCAGCAAGCCGAAAGGAGGTATGTAAATATGTTCCATTGATATTTTTCATCAGCTACAGCTCATTTATACCTTGGATTTAAAAACTCTGTTTTTAAACCCAAGGTCATGTGAAATTTGCAAAAATAAGGAAAATGTTCAAAATTCTTCAGAATGCCGGCAATAACCCTGGTTTCCTCGCCAGAGTCCATCAGATAGTCAACCTGCAAAAAGAACGGAGTTAAAGCACTCAAAAGATCAAATTCAAGAAAAGTGAACTTAAAACAGTGTTAAAGTGAATGTCAAAGCAAAAAACATTAGAAAGTGGGTTTGGTGATTTAATTTTTTCAAATTTGGGCCTATAAAGACTAAATTTCCCTCTACATAGCCTCATTATGCATTTGAGAGCTTG
>APFE030831539.1:0-15508 GCA_000404065.3 Pinus taeda
TTGTGTTTCCATATCATTAGAGTATTTCCATGTCATTATCTCTACATCATCATCCTTAAGCTAGTATCATGCTGCCACATGTCATTGTAATGCCACTTATCCAATCTAGGTTTTCCACCTATGCATCCATGTCAGAGGGCTACATCACGATCACCTGTGTTGGGGGGTCCACGTATATTCCAGATATAGGGTCCACATTACACCTACCATGTTTAATAATTACATTGGTCTGACGTGGGGGCATGGTCTCCGTTAAACTTCTCACTAGTTAAGACTTCGTCCATTGTTCATGAAATTTATGATGGATAGATATTCCCTATGATGCAAGAAATTTAAGTTGGTTAACTAATGTACAATTCAATGCACCATTTACTATTTATTACTCACAAAATTATGGATCTGATATGAAGGTTCATGGCAGTCAACACTTTAGGTGTTTTTTCCCTTTTTTTGCCACTGTCACCTTCAAAATGACTTATCTTTTCATCGAGGAAGAGTTTTACCAAATGTGATATACCATGAGAAATGTATTGGAGAGGGCTATTTAACCATACCATCCATAAACTAATTTTAACATCATAACTTCAAAAACAAAAAATACAAAACAAAGTTCAAAAAAAAAAACCGAAAATATTTAAGCCACTTTGCCATAATTTGATATGATATTTCAAGTCATCAAATTATCATACTCAACAATATGATTCCTTTAACTTACCATTTGACATTAATGATAGTGGTTGTCATCAATAAGAACACTATGTCCAACATATAAGTGCTTTCCATAATGCATGTGGGTCCACAATATAACTCAATGATTATGCTACTAAATTGTTGGAAACAATGCAATTACTGAAGCACGGGGTGAATTAGTAATTGTGTCTTTTAACAATGGCCAATTTTATTTATTTTAATAATCTTTTAACTTGGAATTATTTTACAATAAAAAAAGTTATATAGGTGTCCAACAATTAACTATGAATTTAAAAACAAACACGCAAGCAACACATGTAGACATCAAATATAAGTGGAAACTCATAAAGGGAAAAACAACAATTTTTTTTTCTAATGCAAAGCAAGCACCCACTTGCTTTTTACATCAATTTTTGTAGGATCCTACTTACAAGAGGCTTAAACCTTGATTTTATTAGCAATCTACAACTTGATGGGAGAACCCACTCTCTATTATTATAGGCTACAACATGTTCTTTTTTAGACTACTACTTAAAATGAGACAACAATCCCTTGTTAGATTAAATTTTATTTTTGTTAGCTTACCTAGTATTTGCATTAGAGGAAATTTCAGCATAAAAGTGACCTCCTAAGGAAAAATAATAAAATATGAGTTATGAATTTTGGAGGGAAACGAATAAAACTACTCTTTTTAATTGTATTTTTTGCTTATCTCCTTATAGGTTTACTCAAATTTCAAGTGTAAACGCTCATTGGAAGCATAATTAAATTTTGTATCTAATGAATACCTATTATGCATACTTTTGAGAAGACCCACATTGATAAAAAATGAAGATACATTAAAAGTGTGTACAATTAATCAATTTATAATATAATTAGTTGAACTTAGAAATCATTTCATAGAAGGACTCCTCGGAAAACATATCCTTGGATCTCGATCTCTACTAGTTACAAGTCAATGACTCTATTTGTAGCATGTTTGAAATGTCTACATGGAATAATTGTGAACATGATCCATCTTGAGTTGAAGAATATATGATAGGCACTATAGAAACCTCATTTTGCAAAATGCCTCCTGACAGGAAACATGCTCTCCATATCTTGACTTCATATATTAGAGGAAATTTCAACTAAAGAATAACCTAAGAAAAGTTAAGAATTAATAAATTAATGTCATGTGACAATTTTTTAGTATATCATTTTTATTAATTTACTTTATCCAAATTTACCTATAAATGTCGCGTTTATCAAAATAATTGTAATATATTTTATACTTAAATTAATTCTTAGCACAAGGTTTTTTAAAATTTAAATTAAAAAAAAGTAATTTAAAAATATAAATTATATTTAATTCAAGTTTAAATACCCAATTCAATTTTAAAAAAATAACTTCAAAATTTAAGTTAAATTTAAATTTAAAGTTACTCAAATAAACGTCACTTTTATCAAAATAATCATGTGTGAGTGTGTATATATATTAACACAAGATTTAATAAAATTTAAATTAAAAAAACAAACTCATAATTAAGAAGTTTAAAATTTAAATTAGTTAGTATGTGTCATTAAAAACACACTCAACTCATTTTTTACCCTTCATTATAAATATTCTTGATATTTAACTTTATAAAATAAGATATTATTTTTATTTTAAATATTTTATTGTAGTTTGGGCACTTGGCCACCATTAATAATTAACTCACGTAAATTATATTATTAAAAAAAAAAATTGTTGCCTAGTCACACTTGTGTCTCTTTTGGATTTTAAAAGATTTTGATTGACTTACACATTATGACATGGAAATTCAATGTTAAACTTTTAAAATCAGATATCCTCTAGTAGTGACTTGGAAAAAACCATACTGTATTTTGAAAACATATAATCTTTGTTTTAAACAACATAATTTTCTACCAATGCATCTGAATTACATAACCATCCTACATATCAGTCACAATACCATACATTACCATGTTTTGGAACAAATTGTTCCTCTTTTTCCATATTTATATTTATTTTCTTAGCATTAGTAAAATTAACTGTATTTATATTACAATGATCAATAAATGCTTTTTGGTAAGTTTAAATTTCTAGTTGATGCTTTTGATAACATTTAGCCATGTTAACATACATAGTTCATTCTCCTACTCACTGCCTAAGAAGTCATTTTAAAATCTGAGTGTAGATCATCCTTTCATTAGGGTTAAAATTTATTAAGAGGTTATGGTTAAATAAGGGCCTTCATTTGCACATATTTGACATTCAACATTTCAATAGGTTGCAACTTCGAATCCTTGTAGCCCTTATGCATGATGAGTATCATCTCCCAAACCAACTTCAATATTGAATTTTCAGCTTCGTTTTCAGGTGCTAGGAAGATTACAACCCGTGAGAGTAAAATATTAGTGGATGCCAACAATATTGCACAAGGCCAAGGCTAATCTAGAGTAAAATATTTTCTTATGTTTATTTTAGACTTTATGTTCCACAGAAAGTAGTTTTCCGCGACTTTTACAAATGCCAATATATACAAAAATACTCCCAGGAACTTGAAAACAAAAAGGACTTCACCTTAGTGATGTCTATATCTATCCCAAGTTCAATGCTTTATAGGACTTCTGAATATGATCTTATGTATCACTTTATAACTTGATTCTGTACAAACAAGGAAATCCCATAAAGATTTTATTAAAGATATAACGATTCCTTCCAAACATTTAGAGTTTAAACACATTATTCTCTTTCCATCACTACATTGGTGTGTGCCCAAGGGCATTCTCCTTTTTATGTGGCATTGTTGCATACTTTTGGGATGGCTTCTACATAATGAAGACTCCTTTAACATTAATGATGACATCACCAACAATATCCCCCTTTTGCATTGACGGCAACACTAAACATTGCTTCTTCATTGCTTATTTTTGTTGATTTGGTCCTCCACCTTTGGACTTGAGAATTTATCCTTAATGAAATGTTTTTTTATTACCTCCCCTTTTGACCTCAATGACTATGGATCAATTTCTAACTGCTCTTGCTTTCATACGACTTGCATATTGCTCTAGAATCCACATACAGTTGCATCCACATATACTCTGGTATCCTAGTGCATACTACTCTAGCATCCACATACACATAACCTTTATGTAGCTTGTAATTGCTCTGGAATCCACATACACATAATCTTTGTGTAAATTGTAACTTCTATGTCATCATGAATGCTCTCTCATTCACCTATCTAACTTATAACTACTCTGACTTGTAACAACTTGGGATTTCTTGACTTGTAACAAATCAAGTCTTTATATATACTACATAATGCAGACCTTGATATGCTTCAATCTTCCATTCATATTGAATTCACTGTTAACATATATTGACTAATAATGTCTTTGCCCTCAGGTCTAAGATTGTAACATGTAAATGTAACTGCCTGAGGTTGTAATTGTTGAGGCATACCATAGCTCCACATGTCTAAAATATTCTTAATATCGTCTCTATGTAACTTCTCTAGCATATGCTCAGTCTCTCATATTGCATATGATAGATACCACAGGTCTTCTAGTCCATGTAACATTCTTATCATATTCAATTTCTAGTCTTAGTCTTGTATGCTAAATCTAGTTCATTTAACATACCATAGATTATTGTTTATTCATGCTTCTCCTCCTACATGGAAGCATCATGTTCATTTGTTTATTCATCAGTCTGTGTATTTTTATGCGATTATCAATCACCCTCTCCACAATTTAAAAAACCATTGTCGTTATTTACACACTTTCCTATTGCATCTCTTTGTCTTCTATGTGTTCACATGTTGTCTGCCTCAGTGAGATTTATTCCTTTATTGGCCATTATATCCTGAGTTTAATATCTTACAGAGCACTAATGAACTTCCAGTTGTTATAATTTCTTTTTATGCATATATTTTTGACTAGCTTGGTTAGGGCATGATGTTGATGATGTTATGGCATGTGTCTACAGCCAGACCTGCTTCTAGGGATTGCATCTCGACTAACTTATTACTATCTATGCCTTTTAATCTTGAGAAAGGGTGCATTACCTTGCATGTAGCATATTTTAAGGCACCCCTAATCCCTATTGGGACTATATTTCCTTTCAATGCCACCATAGAAGTTCATATTAATCATATTTGTCTTTCACTTTTTCATGCTCTTAAGTGCTTCCAATGCTTCCTTTGTCTACACATGTAGAAATCATTATCAATAGGAATTCTTGTTGTTGTTACTAATATGCCTCTATTTTTAAATATGTAGAAATGGTTGTTGTTGTTCCTGTGTCTGTATATGTTCCCACTTAGATCCTTCATGCCCTCCTTTTTACTTTTTTTTTTTAATATAACCATCCAATAGTCCCTAAATGTCTCCTTTTAAACTTTAATTAATGAAAATAAGGATAAAGGATTATTCTCAAATTTTTCCTTAGATATTAAAAAGGCTCTCTTGTGAAGGATTTGGTGAATATATCATCTATTTTTTCTTTAGTTGATATATACTCTAACTTTATAATATGCTTAGAAACCCGCTCTCTAAGGAAATGATACTTGATGGGAATGTGTTTAGTTTTAGAGAAAATAATTAGATTATTTGATATGATTATTGCACTTGTATTATCACATTTGATAGAGATTGGTTCATTGTATTTTTACCTTCATGTCTTGAAGAGTTTGTTTCATCCAAATTACTTGTGTGTGCAATATACTATTGATATGTATTAAACTTCGACAATGGATACTCAGACTAAGGATCGCTTCTTGCTCAACGAAGCAACCGATGATTCTCTAAGAAAAATGCATTACCACTTATACTTTTTCTATCATCTATGTAGTTGGCCCAATTGATTTCTATATAAGATGTCATTGAAAATTATTCCTTTTGGATACCATAGTTCATAATCCATTGTGCCTTTTAAACATTTTTGTTGGAAATAATACTAAGAGGAGGGGTGAATCAATATTATCAGATCAATAATTTAATTTTCAAAACTGATTTGTATACGCTACTTTAGTTCAGTGAACTAGCGTGTATATACAACTATACTTAATGAAATCAGCGTATATGCATAGATATTTTGATTTACCCAGCTTATCATGTATTAAACCATAATCAGTATATCATGAATTCATTAGACAGTGCATTAAAAGAAAAATAAAGCATCACACATGAACACCAAGATATAAGGTGGAAACCCAATGTGGGTGAAAACCACTTGTTGCTATTGTCTTTGTCTTCTTTTAATAATAAGAAAATTCTATTTATAATTTTTGTACTGGTATAGTCTTATACTAGTACATAGGCTTCTACCTAGAAAAGCCTACAACCTTCTCTCGTTCTCCAGCTTCCAATGGAAGGGATCTACAACCCCCTGGCTCTTGTACTAGCTGATATGTTTGCTAGTACATAGGCACTGACCTACAAAAGGCTACGACCTTCTTTCTTCCTTCAGGGACCTCATTTGATAAATTTCAGACTGGATCCATTAGCAACATCATTCAATCATCAACTATATATGCATCAACCAATCTCCTTTTGAACCAACCACAATCGAATCAGTCAATCACTTTAACAACCCATCAATCTGATCATTCAAAATGCTGTCACCAGAATATAGTAACCAGAACCCAAGCCAGAACCCAAAACACTGCAACAACAAACATAAGCAACTAAAATATATTTTATAATATATACGCAACTTCCATGCATCGAACCTGCGTGTATACACGCTTTCCTCAAAGCCAACCAACGTATATATCTGCAAATATAAATTCATAATTCTGCAGCTTTTCGAAACTTTAGCTATACCCCGATCATATCATTTACAGAATAATATTTGCGTCAGAATTCAGATCTAGAATATATATGAGAATAACATATAATGGTAATTCATTTTACTCCTTAAGATCCTGATCTATCATTAGAATTGATCCCTCATCATCAGCTAAGGTTCATCCTTGGTTCAGATCCAACAATGCACCATAACCAAATAACCTGCATACTAGATCTCACACTTCATCAGATATTCGATACTTACACACTTTGGCCTAATGATCCTCTCCTCCTTTCATAGTCTTAGGCTTCTCTCAATACCATGGACCAAATCCACTTAGGACCAATACCTTGGACTCAATACCTGGGGTTAATACCTCGAACCAAATACCTTGGACCAATACCATGGATCAAAATACCATGGTCCAAATACTTCGGACCAAAAATTTATTTTTCTAAGGTATACATTCTTTTCCTTATGTGAAAGTGCGTGTGTGCGTATACGCAATTTTTATGCAGTGAAACTTCATGTATCCACAACTTGGTCAATGGTGAACCTGCATATACCTCTCTTTCTTCATTCTGAAATTCTTTGCTACTTACCTGCTATACTGTGATATTTCATCTGAGTGAGTTGCCTTCTAAACTGATTCCTTGAAGCTGCCCTACATTTCATCACATCTATAAACACTACTGTCATGCATTCTATCACATCTGATATCTCTTCTATAGATTCATCTAGTTACCATACATAAGTGAGTTGTTCTGCTACAAGTGGGTTTCCATCAAGTACAACACATACATCATTATGCCAACAATCTCCCCCTTTGGACTTGATGGCAACAACAACCACACCAAGTCAGTCTACCCCTTTGACATCAAGGGTAAGGGTCATGCTCCCCCTGAGTGCATGCTAAATTCTCTGATATGCTGAAGTGTGCTTATTGATCTCCCATGGTCGATTCCATGCTCTCCCTGAGCATAAGCAAGGTCTGCGAAGAGAACAACATGACTCTATACATATATCACAAATGACCTTCCTATGACGAATGACTCATACATGCATCCATCTCCCAACCAAGTGGGGATTTACCGAATTTGACTCATCCACCCAACCAAGTGGGGATATACCAATTGTTTATACATGTAATAACCAAGAAACATTACATCATCCATTCCATGCATACTGGGGTTACAAATTAGGTCTTTTCATGACATTTACAAATAGAGACCAAATATTTTAAATAAGACCATGATAGTCATCAACAACTATCATATGATCTACACCATCAATAACATCTGTCAACAACATCTAGAGCAGCAACCTGTATATGTCCATCATTAGTTCCCAAAATATCATCAACCATGTTCTCCCCCTAAACATGTTCCACATGTTCACTATTAGATCTGATCATTGCATATGTTAGTCAAAGCATCATTATCAATTAGAAATATAGCAAGTTATCAACAACTTTATGAGGACCAATATATCAGCGAATTGAAATCATCTTCAAACAGAGCAGATAATTGATAGAACCATGCAAACCCCTTTTTCCTAAGTCTGGCCCACTGCTTTTCTTCAAACAAACATATACGTGAGTGTGCCCACGGAAACTCGCGTATGTACACGACTATATTTCATGAAACTCGCGTATAACCACCTTTCTCTGAAAAATAAGATTTAACAACAGGATGATGCAGAAACTACTCCCAACTTTTGTTTGAGAGATTAAAATGCCTCTTTGGGTAGTGGTTTAGTGAATATATCAACAACCTGTTCTTTGGAGAGAACATACTCCAATTTGACCTTTTTTTCAAGCACTTGTTCACATAGGAAATGATATTTGATGGGTATGTTCTTGGTCTTAGAGTGCATGATTGGATTCTTTGAAATACTAATGGCACTTGTATTATCACATATAATGGAGATGCGTGGAGTACATGTGATCTGAATATCTTGCAAGGTTTACATCATCCAAAATAGTTGTGTGCAACAAGATGCAGCAACCCTGTATTCTGCTTCAACCGTAGATAATGCAATTGAACTTTGTTTCTTGCTGAACAAAGACACTAACCTAGAACCCATATAGAATGCGCCAACACTAGTGCTTTTTCTATCATCAACACTTCCTGCCCAATCTACATCTGTATATGCATGAACTGTAAGATCTGTATCTCTAGGATATAATAAACTAAAGTTCTATGTTCCTTGAAGATATCTGAAAATCCTTTTGACTACGTGAAGGTGTGATTCCTTTGGATTTTCTTGGAATATTCCAACTATTCCCACTGCATGAATGATGTCCGATTGAGTATATGTTAGATAAAGCAGACTGCCAATCATGGATCTGTAAGTTGGTTGATGTACTGATATTGATTCATGATTTGAGCTAACACTGCATCCTGTTACCATTGGGGTACATACCGGTTTAGAATATTCCATGCTATACTTTTTGAGGATCTCTTTGAGATATTTGATTTGGGAGAGAAAAATACCATCTTTATTTTGTTGAACTTGTAGACTAAGAAAATAAGTAAGCTCACCAAGCAAGGACATTTCAAATTCTTGCTGCATTACTGAAGCAAAAATTTGACACGTGGATTCTTCATTGCTACCAAAAATGATATCATCAACATACACAACAATTATTAGCACTTTATCAGTGTCCATATTTGTATATAGATTGCTATCTGTTGACCCCTTTGAAAAACTCTGTTGGTGGAGATATTTGTCAAGAAAATAATACCAAGCCCTTGGATCCTGTTTTAGACCATAGAGATCATTTTTAATTTTGCATATAAGTTTTGCATCATTTCCAAGAATTAATCCTTCTGGTTGTTCAATATAGACTTCTTCTTCCAAGTCTCCATAAAGAAATGTAGATTTTACATCCATTTGGTATACTTTGAATTTCTAAAAACTAGAAAGAGCAAGAAACATTCTTATGGCTTCAAGTCTAGCAACAGGTGCAAAAGTTTCTTCAAAATCTATACCTTCTTGTTGAGTATATCCTTTGCAAACAAGTCTAGCCTTGTTTCTGATAACTTCTCCATTTTCGTTAAGGTTTTTTTTGAATATCCATTTGGTTCCTATGATATTCTTATCATGAGGTCTAGGAACTAATTCCCAAGTATTATTCTTTTCAATTTTCTCAAGTTCTTCATTCATGGCCTTGACCCAACATTCATCTTTGCATGCTTCATTTACATTTTGAGGTTTAGTTGAGGATAGTAATGCTAGATAGCTTGAGGCTTCGGCAATGGTTCTTCTTGTCTGCACACCTGCCCCTTTTTCCCCTAAAATTTGAGTTTCTAGATGATCTTTATAAACATACCTAGATGGAGTCTTTTCTTCTATCTTTATCTCTTCTTCTGGTGCTGCATTGGTTTCTTCTTCAGAATCAGTGTGATTTGATGTGGGAAAATGATCCTCATCCCAAGTCTTTTATTATAACATTTATATCCTTTACTTCGGGAAGAGTAGCCAAGAAGAATACCTTCATCTGCTCTGGGTTCAAACTTACCAAGTGTTTCGTTAGTCCTTTTGATGTAACATTTGCTTCCAAAAAATTTGAAGTATTTTACAGTAGGAGTCTTACCATACCAAAGTTCATGTGGAGTTTGAGTGTTTTGTTTACCCGAACATTTACTTGGTTTAGAATAGTGACTGTAGTGAATGCATCTTCACGACGGTGATGGCGGTGAATGAACGAGTTCAAGGTTCATCTAGCACAGCACAAGCCATTTGTTGAATAGTTTTGTTCATCCTTTCTACCACTCCATTTTGATGAGGAGTCCTTGCAGTGGAGAACTGCCTTTTTATTCCATGTTGTTCACAAAATTCAAAGAATTCATCCGAGGTAAATTCCCCTCCTTGATTAGATTTGAGGCATTTGATTTTGTGATCTGATTCATTTTCAACCAAAGCTTTGAAGGCTTTGAACTTTTCAAATGCTTCATCTTTATGCTTTAGAAGACCTATCCAACACATTCTGGAAAAATCATCAATGAACAACATAAAGTATTCTTCTCCACGAGGTGACTTTTTCCTTGATGGTCCACATAAATCAGTATGAACAAGTTTAAGAGGCTTACTAGCTGACCCTTTCTTTTTGATGAAGTGAGATCTAGTTTACTTACCGAATTGACACGATTTGCATATAGTATTTTTAGGAATGTTGATATCTGGAAGATCATGAACAACCTGGAATCTGCATGCTTTTCTATTTGAGATAAGCTTATATGTCCCAATCTTCTATGCCATAGCCAATTTTCATCATTTTTTCTTCGATAGCACTATTGTTGTCCTCCCTTGAGTGTGTAAAAGTTGTTTGGAGTTCTTGTACCTTTGATCACATTTTCTCCTATATCAAGCTCATGAACAACACATCCATTTGATGAAAACACTACTTCATTTCCTTGATCACACATTTTACTCACACTCAAAAAGTTATGCTTTAAGCCATCAACATGCATAACATATCTAGCTTTAACCTTTTCTTTCAAGAAAACAGAGCCTTTACCTTTTATGACAGCAGGAGTGTCATTTCCAAATAAGATACTCTTTTCCTTTTCTAAGGCATTATATGAGTGTATTTTTTCATTGTCACCTGTCATGTGTTTTGAGCATCTATTGTCGATGTACCAATGGTTCTCTTGTCATTCTGCATACAAGGCTATACCAAATCTTTCTGTTTTCAATTCTTTCTTTCTCCATATTTTGGAATTTAATGGAGTTTTCTCCTTTTGAGATATTTGCCGAAATTTACTCCTGCATTTAGATTCTTCATGGCCAAAGTTGTTACAGATTGAGCATTCTATTTCATTTTCAAGTAGAGAAAAGTTAGTATAGGAACTTTTCTTGATCCCTATCACATTTCTTTGATTTCGTGCTTCTCTAGTCATGATGGTTTTGTAAGCAACACATTGAGTAGCTTTGTGTCCAAAATTAGGACATGAGAAACATTGACCATTAAATAAGTTCATGCAATTATCGAATCTACTGACCTGATGATTGTAGTTTCTATTGATATTTATCTTTGAAGCAAATTGAGTACAATTTACTTGACTTTGATTTGAAGTAAATTGAACCTGATTTACCTGGTGATCTGCTTTATGCCTTTGCTGATAATTGCCAAATTGTTCACTTCTCTTTGTTGCATCAAGATAGCTTTTAGTGGAGGTTGACGGATTTTATGATTGAGATGCTTCTTTAGTATATCCAAGACCTATATTTATCAGAGGAGAATGTTTCACTTTGATAATTTCATTTAAGGTTTTTGATCCTTTAGCAAATATAAGATTGAGAGCTTTTTTTTTCTCAAGATCCTTTCTTAGACCCACAATTTCACATTCTAGTTTTTCATTGTGTTTTTCTATTTCAGCAAGTTGGTATGTCAAGGTATCTATAATCATATTCTTTTCTTCTAAACAGATTTTGAGTTTAGAGATTTCTTCATAAAGGTCATCTTCATCTAAAGTATCCAAAAAATCATCATCTTCATAATCCATTGGAAGTTTATAGTCATTAGTATTTTCATCTTCATCACTATTTGATAAACCATCGCTATCTTCATGAGTATAGTAGCTCTTTTTAGTTACATTTTATTTTCTATTCCATTTATCTTTATGAGGAAATTTGGCAGCATAATGACCGACTCTACCACAGGAAAAACATTTGAAAGGTAGTTTACCTCTGAATCTTCTAGAACCCTGTTTAAACTTCTTGACAAAGTTTGCTTCCTCTTCTTCTTCTAAAATATGTCCTGATTCATTGAGTTCTTCTTTTCTTTTTGCTGAAGCTTTAAATGTGACTTCTCTCATATCTTATGGACCTCCTTTTCTCATCTTAAAGGCAATTAAGATTCCATGAAGCAGTGTCATAGTAGTAGTCCGTAGATCCTTCTTTTCTTCTATGGCATATACTTTTGATTCAAATTTAGTAGATAAGGATCTTAAAACTTTTTCAACTAAGGTAACTTCCTTTATCTCTTCACCCATATTATTCATGAAATTAACAATCTCATCTATACGTAAGAAGTAACTAGCTATACTTTCATTATTGTGCATCTTAAGAGTCTCATATTGAATTCTAAGAGTTTGTAGTTTAGCACGTTTTACCTGAGAGCCGCCTTCGTAGCTTTGAAAAATTTTGTCCCATATTTCTTTGGTTGATTTGAGCTTCATAACTTTGACAAACTTTGATTGTGACAGACTTCCCAATAATGTATTGATAGCCTTGGCATTGTTTTCATATTTCTTTTTACCTATTGTATCTCTAGGAATTGTTGATGGAAATGTATATCCTCCTTCCATGATTTTCCAGACATCTGTTCCAAGAGATTGAAGATAGGTTGTGGTTCTTACCTTCCAATAAACAAAGTTTCTCCCTTCAAATATTGGCAGTCTGATGGATCCTTCACTTTCTTGATTACTCATGATGATGGATCTTCCTTCAAGTGATCAAGCTTCTTCTGAAGGACCTGCTCTTATACCAATTGTTGGAAATAATACTGAGAGGGGGGGTGAATCAGTATTATTCCAACAATAATTTAATTTTCAAAACTGATTTGTATACGCTACTTTAGTTCAGTGAACTAGCGCGTATATGCAATTATACTTAATGAAACCAGGATATATGTAGAGATATTTTGATTTACCAAAATTATCATGTATTGAACCTTAGTCAGTATATCAGGAATTCATTAGACAATGCAATAAAAGAAAAATAAAGCATCACACATGAGCAACACACATGAACACCAAGATATAAGGTGGAAAGCCAATGTGGGTGAAAACAACCTGCTGCTGTCATCTTTGTCTTCTTTTAATAATAAGAAAATTTTGTTTACAATTTTTGTACTGGTGCAGTCTTATACCGTTACGCAGGCTTGTACCTGCAAAATGCTACAACCTTCTCCCATTTTCCAGCTTCTACTGGAAGGCAGCTACAACCCCCTAGCTTGTACTAGCTGATATGTTTGCTAGTACGTAGGCGCCAACCTACAAAACACCACGGCCTTCTATCTTCCTTCAGGGACCTCATTTCATAAATTTTCAAATTTTATCCATCAACAACATCACTCAATCATGAAATATATCGACATCAAACAATCTTCTTTCGAACTAGCCACAACCGAATCAATCAATCACTTTAACAACCCATCAATCTGATCATTCAGAATGTTGTCACCAGAATACAATAACCAGAACCCAAGCCAGAAACCAGAACACTACAACAGCAAATAGAAGCAACTAAAATATATTTTATAAGGTATACGCTACTTCCATGTATCGAACCTACGTGTATACACACTTTCCTCCAAGCCAACTAGCGTATATATCTACAAATATAAATTCAGAATTTTGTAGCTATTGTAGACTTTAGTTATACCTGGATCATACCATTTACAGAATAATATTTGTGTCAGAATTTAGATCTAGAACATATATGAGAAAAAACATCTAATGATAATTCATTTTACTCCTTAAAATCCCGATCTATCATTAGATCTGATCCCTTATCATCAACTAAGGTTCATCCTTTGTTTAGATCTAGCAATGCACCATAACCCAATAATGTGCATGCTAGATCTCACACCTCATCAGATATTCGATACTTGCACACTTTGACCTAATGATCTTCTCCTCCTTTTACAGTTTTAGGGCTTTCTTAATACCATGTACCAAAACCACTTAGGACCAATACCTTGGACCCAATACTTGGGGTCAATACCTCAGACCAGATACCTTGCACTAATACCATGGATCAAAATACCATGGACCAAACATTTAGTTTTCCAAGGTATACATGCTTTTCCTTTTGTGAAAGTCCGTGTGTACGTATACGCGACTTGTATACAGTGAACCTGCATGTATACGCAGCTTGGTGTTGGCCGAATAAATCGTTCTCGCGAACAAGACCGATCTCCCTAGTATCTAATCATATCTAGCAACAAAGAGCACAAGAAAATCTACTTTTCTCTAAACATTTTTCAATTCATTAATGAATACTAAGAGGTGTAATAGACCCTACCTCGGTCCAACGCTTGTTTGAGGCAGTTTTATCCCAACAGCTTCAGGCAGTTCTCATTTAATAACCTGCATACACAAACAAGCACACATCAAAGCATACCTGCGTATAACAAAACATGTTCATTATGAAGATCAAGGAGCTAATAAAATAAACCATTAGAGACAGTTCATTGAGAAAAACAAACTTGATTGTATTAACTTTATGAATAAAAGAACCTTACAACCTTTGCCTTGATGTTGCACAAGTTCTTTCTAGGGTCCAGCAAGAGTCTCCTCTAGTTTGACAAGCCTCACTCACTTCCCAAATGACATGAAAGGTATGTGATCTCTCCTCTCACAAGCTCAAAAAGGAAGCGTAGTTTTCAGCAGCATTTACCCTCAAGAATCTTCAACTTTCAGCCTCTCCTACAACCAGCCCAATGTATGAATTTATAGTGCAAATGGAGGAAGTTGCAGGTTGACCATTGAAGGGATAAGTTCCTCCTTCAATGGGATAAGCACCTTATATCATGGAGTTAGCTCCCTTAGTTATGGAATGGATGAACCAAGGTGGAGCGGACTTGCCAGCATAATATTCCTTCTAGAAAGTGTCTAGACGTGACCCAAGATGAGTTTTTAGGAACGAACTCACGCCTTTTTAACTTTTACAGGGGTTCACACCCATTACTCAATAGACAGAGCGGTCAGGTTCATAGGAAACATGACCATTGGGTGCGGCACCATAGGCAATGCTAGGAGAAAGTGCGAAACCAGGATTTGAGATATTTTTAAGGTCTTTCTCCCATTTTGAAGGATTGAAATGAAGAGCCAAGGTTTAAGACTTGTAAAAGGAGGTATATAATAGTGTTGATGGACTCACACAAACTGTAGAAAGTCATGGTGACAATTTTTTTTGTAACAAATTGCCCCCTAAAGTGCGAAGTCTGTAATAGATGAGGATGGTTTTTGATCATCTAAGAAGAGTGAAGGACTTTATCATTTCAAGGATCTTCCTGTGGATACCCCG
>APFE030831539.1:17843-40746 GCA_000404065.3 Pinus taeda
TGCGAACCCCGCGGAATGCGGATTTTGAACCCTAGTTTCTCCATTTTTGACCCATAGAATTTTGGAATGAAAATTCTAATCCACCTATTTTGCAATGTAGGTACAAAAGATGCTTGTTTAGGGGGAAAGAGAGCATGAGGACGTGGATCAAGCTGCATTACTCCATCCACCTTCATTACATGCATTGAGATCATGCGGGCTTTTCAAATTTTGGACCATACCTGGCATGAGGGCATAAGTAAACCTTTTACAATGGCTGGTGAACAGGTGGAGCATACAGGACCAGTGCTTCATTATTGGTGGCAACCAGCTTGAAATCAAGCCGGATGACATATACTTTTTGACTGGCTTGCCCAAGAGAGGTGCGGAGTTATCTCTATTCGGATCTAGGCCAGGTGGCAAATATGTTGCTAGTCTCTGACTAGATTTCTATAATAACCAGAATCCCGACAAACGGATAGATGTGAAAACCATCTCCCACCGTGAACTGATGGTGATTGCCTTTACTATTACCAGACTCTGTGGGAGTGAAACATTGCATCTAGCTATAGGTTCCCAAATGCGCATGGTAGTGGACTGCTTACGAGGCACCATCTTCAATTGGTGCGATGCTATATTGGCCAATGTGAAGGGCCAATTGACTAGGGTGAAGAATGGATAGCTAAAGAAATTTGGTTATGGTTATTTAGATGTCAGCTTTTCCCTAGAGAGGGTACCGATGCTGGTTCCACAGAAACTCACTGTTGAGGCTGGACTTCCCCGAGATCCTCCGATTATGCGATGGGTTGCAGTTATGGCCCACCATATAGAGGAGGGTACTGAGGTTGTTCGATCCACTCCAGAGTATTTCCGTTGGTTAGAGAACCAACTCTTTCTTATTCAGGATTTTCCATACACTGGGATGGATTATCACGGTGATCCCGACATGACTCTTCCACCAGGACAGCAATGGGATGATAGAGGTAAAATTTGTTTTTCAACATTTTAATTTTATATGTATGTTTTTGTATTTTCTAAAAATCTTCCCAAAACTAATAGTAAAATTTTTAAATGCAGATGTGGGTCCACGACGACCAACCACTCTCCAGCCCTATGATCAGAGACAACCAGCTGCCATAGCACCAGCCCCTTAGGACCAGTCAGCAGAGACCTTGGCTGAGGTTGAGAGCCATTTAGAGCGCTTGACCGCAGATATTCTGAAGACCAGCATAGATGACATTCCTGTTCGACTTCAGGGCTATGTGATTGGGGTCCCAGGACCTTTTAGGAGATTCCTTTGTAGGGTGGCCCGAGCAGTGGTGTCTTATCGGGATCATCACCAGTGATAGGATGATTGCCTTGTAGACCCATTTTTGGACTTTTGATACTATCATTTTTGCCGATCATAAGGTGTTTTTCAACCTATGGTCGACGACGATGTATATTTTGACACACTCATATGCTATGCTATGCTATTACTATGGTTATCTTGCAAAACATGTTTATGAGATGTTTTTAAATTTACTGTTTGATTTAATGCAAATGTCTATTTAACATTCGAGAAGTAATTGCATCTGCTAATGTATTTAAATATCTTGGAATGTGCTAATATTATATGTAATCAAATTCTCGTTCCAAGGGATGGACTCTCAAAAATAATCGTAATAATACTTGATTTCTAATGGCATAAACTTGATTAAGCTGTAACAAAATGAGCTCTGAATCTAAATTAACAATCAAACTTCGAATTCCAAATGAGATGGATTAAGATAATAATTCAAATCACTGCATTGTATTCTACAATTTTGTTCGCCGTTTGACCGAGGCTTACCCCGTCCATAGATACAAACTCGTCAGAAGGTGAATAGATAACCCAGGCTGCGGAAGAAATGTTCCATGTACTACGACAAGTGCCATCAGTGAAACTGATGTATGTTTGGAGAGGCATCGACATCTACAATATCAAGAGTAAAATCAAGATAAGCAGGACTAATAATGAAAAACACTCTCTAAAGTAAAGCATGCATTTTTAATCTAAGAACACACCAAACTTAGAAAGAAAAACTAATCTAAGAAATCTCCACGCTAATCTTTTAAGCATAATATAACTTTAGATAAAGCCCATTCCTAGGTTTACCTAAAGAGACACCGTCAAAATATTCTAGTTCATAGGCCCCTTTTGCCATCTTTCGCTTGACAATATACGGACCATGCCACATGGGTACAAATTTTCCAGCCCCTAGATTATCGTTTGCTTGATCGTAAAGTAAAACTAGGTCCCTTTTCAAAAAATTGCGGGGTGTAACATTCCGATCATACTGAGCTTTGATCCGTTTGGCATGAGTTTTGACAGCTAATGCAACATTGCGTCGATTCTCATCTAATTGAACTAAGTATAATAAACATTTTTCCTCTTCAAAAGTGGCTGGTAATAATTGCACGACAATTTTTAATGACGGGATTTGGCATTCAATGGGCAATACTGCCTCTAAATCGTAAACCAGTTGAAAGGGAGTAAAACCTGTTGATGTTTTGACTGAGGTTCGGTACACCCAAAGCGCTAAAAATAACATGTTGTGCCAATTCGACTGATAAATCCCAATGATTCGTCGGATCATGGTGACTAGAACTTTCTTCACTGCTTCAACCAGACCATATGCCTGTGGGTAATATGGAGTGGAACTATTGTGACGCAGGCCAAGCTGATCTATAAGTTCGGTCATCATGATGTTTCGAAAATGACTCCCATGGTCAGTGATAATTGCTTGGGGAACACCAAACCTAGCAATTATATGGTTGAAAACGAAAATCGCAACAGTTTTGTCGTCTTCCGAAAATGTAGGCATCACTTCGGCCCACTTGGTAAAATAATCTACCGCAAGGATGATATACGCATGCCCCCCGGCCGAGTGAGGATTACATGTAATAAAATCGATACCCCATTTTGCGAATGGACCAACGACAATGATAGGGTGGAGAGGAGGAGGAGGAGAGCGCATCTTATGATAAAACATTTGGCAATTGTGGCACTTTTGGATGGCAGTAATACAATTTTTGAATAACGACGGCCAAAAATAGCCGACGCGCAAAATCTTTTGGGTTGTGGCATACCTAGACATATGACTGCCACATCCTCCAGAGTGGCAGTCATTAAGGACCTTCTCAGCCTCTTCATGACTAAGGCAATGACGGAAAACAAAATCCACCCCATGAAAATAAATACTATCTCCTATAATAGTGTAAGGTTGGGATTGGAATCATATTTTCCGGTGTTGAGATCGTGAAGTATCTCGCTGAAAAGATTGGGTCTGGAGATAGACAATGATATTTGTACCATGGATCAATGGTGCTGATAATGAACAAGGATTTATCCGCAATGGATTCTTCTGCCACATGTTCGGTATCAGCACAAGAGAAGTCACACATTACTTCCGCAAAAACCAAAGACTTCTTTGACTTGGCCTTCTCAAATTCCAAGTCAAATTCCTGTAGGATGAAAATCCATTTGGAATAATTTCCCCCCAGCAATTTTTTAGTCAAAATGTATTGCATAGCATTACAGTCTGAAATGATGGTGGTTTTGCGTAACAAAATGCAATGACAAAAACGTTGAACAACTTGGACTGTAGCTAAGGCCAGTTTCTCCACATGTGAATATTTTAACTCAGGGGGAGTTAGAGTCGGACTAAGATAATATATCACATGTTCACTTTCAAATTCATCCTGTTGAACTAAAACCATCCCAATGGTGGAATGCGAGGTGGCGAGGTACAAGAAGTAATCCTGGTTGTAGTTGGGAAGATGCAATAATGACGCATGAGTCAACACATGTTTAAGTGCATCGAAGGATTTGTCAGTTATCTCGTCGCAAAAGAATGGATTGTTTTGTTTCAACAATTGGGTGAAACCTTTTGTAATCTCGGCATAGTTAGGAATGAAACGACGTAAAAAGTTTGTTTTGCCTTGCAAACTCTGGAGTAGGCGAAGTGTCGAAGGAGGTGGTAACTTGACGATGGCTTCGACCTTCAAAGGATCGACGCGAATGTCGGCTTTGGATACAAAAAATCCCAGTAACCGACCCGTTTCGATACAGAAAACAAACTTGTGCAGATTCAACCTAATCCGATAATGCCTACATCTCATGAAAATGGATTGTAAGTGAGTGAGATGGTCGGATATTCGTAATGAATGAGCTAGTAAATCATAGAGATAAGGCTACACAATGTGCTTGATGTCATGAAATGCATAAGACATTGCCCTTTGAAAAGTTGCCCCGGCGTTCTTTAGTCCAAAAGGTAACTTGCAATATGCAAATGTCCCCCATGGACAAATGAATGTCGTTTTTGGTTGATCTGTAGGTAGAATGTTAATTTGATTGTAACCAGAAAAGCCATCCATAAAGGAGAAAATTTCACTACCGGCACAATCATTGATAATTTGATCGATATAGGGTGTGGGATAATTGTCCTTGGAACAAGCACGATTAATATCCCTATAGTCGATGCATATTATTATCGTCCCTTGTTTTTTAGTAACTAGAACAATATTCGATACCCAATTTGTTAAAGGAATTCGATAAATGAAACCTGCTTTAAGTAATTTCTCAACTTCTGTTTTGATGGCAGCAACTTTTCGTGGGTGTATTTGACGCAACCGTTGCCAGACGGGTTTAGCATCTGGCTAGGTTTTGATCTCATGAACAACGATTGAAGGATCAATTCTTGGAATTTCCTCATAGGACCAGGCAAACACATCACAGAATTCTTGAAATAAAGCTTTATATGTGTTGACTTCAGTGTCCATACAAGAAGCACCTATGTGAATGAATTTCAACAATCCCAGGTTTGACTGAAATGTCGATAGGAACTGTGTGAGAAATATTGCCTAAATTTTGGTCAAAATCAGAATGTTTTAATGGATTCTGTGGTTCTCTGACATATTCAGTGGTAAAAATGGATGAAAAATCATTTTCAAAATGATAAATCTTAGGTAAAAACGAAGACCGATGATGAAAATCTTCCCATGGTAATGCATCAACAGACAACAGTCCCTGAACTTGTTCATCAGTGTGAATGATTTCTAAAAAGGTTGTTGACTCTGAGGTTGATATTGAAAGTGATTTCCCATTGATGTCATTCACTAGATCAAGGTTGGTTGAATTTGAGTCGGAAAACGACTGTACTGCCTGATAAGCAACTTCAAAGGGACTCAAAGGCATGGCATTGCCAAGAGAGTCCACCTCATAATCGAATGGAACGATCCAAGGATCATCAAGAACAATGGATTCTGACGAAATCATATGAATGGTTGTGAAAGGAGATGGTATGTTGGGAGGAGGAAATGAAAAAGTTCCAAGTAAACCTGAATCTTTAACTAATCCTACTCCAACATCCTTATAAGGGATAATGGTTTTTCCAACATGTTGAATACTCTCACCAGAGGATGGGTCGGAAAAAAAATAAGTTAACTGATCTATTGTTATGATCTTTCCATTATGTGGTAACTTAATAAGACAAAATACCAATGAAACAACAATAGTCATGGTGTAAGACCAACTACGACCCAAAAGGAGGTTGTAATCTAGAGGGGCATCAACCACCTCCACATCTAGATTAACGGTTTTTCCTTCAACCCCTATAGGTAAGTCCTGTAAAATTCCATAAGGATGAAACCATCAGCCATCAAGGGCCTTCAGAATCGTTGGGGATTGATTAAGTGTAGGAGAACCAAGGGTTTTCCAACACCGTATCGACATAATACACGTGGAAGCTCCCTCATCAATCACAATCCTAAAACAAGGTCTGTTTTTGACTAACACTGGAATCTGGAAATCCATTTAATGAGGAGGACGAGGTGTACTATTTTCTAAATCAAAGACTATGACGTTTGAGTCCTGAAGATCAACAGCTCCTATAGCCGACAGTAGCATTTTATGCAGTGCTAAACAAGATTGCAACACTTCCAAGGCCAACATTGCTGAAGGGGAAACAGCTAAATCTTCAACAATGTTATAGCCCTGAGTAGCTCTTGCATGTGTATTGAAAGCTGACTTTCAAAGTATACCCTTAGCAGGCGGTTTGATTCCTAAGTCGAGATTTTGTTTCTCGATCTGTAGTGGATTAGAACTACACTGAGCTGAGATTGATGGATTGGAATTAGAAGATGCAGCTTCCTTACTACCAAGAGGACTTTTACTCCCGTAGTCTTGCGATCGCGTCACAATCCTTACATAAGATAATTGATGGAATCGTTCGTAAGGCACGACAAGTCAGGAAATCCAAAGTTGCTATAAACGGTAACTGACGGTTCGAATCCTGAAAACTTGGGGTCATAAGACCAGCCCCAGGAGGAGGATATCCAGGATAACTTGGTATCGGATTCACATTTGGTATATTATATCCTCCTGGAAAACCTTTATTAACTGGACCATACTGGGTTTGTTGATACGTATACCTAGGGTACGGTTGATACTGATAAGCCGGGTTCTACACAGCGGGGCTGAATTGGTACTGCCCCTGGTATGGCTGATAAGTAAATTGTGGTTGACTTGTGACAACCGTACTAGGCCTAGGTTGTCCTACAGGCATGGAAACAGAAGTCTGGATTGTAGGTCGAGACTGGGGTAAAGAGGCCTGAGGAGTTGATACAGGAGCAGTAGAAACTGGAGCCGTTGATACTCTAGAAATGGGTGGAGTGGATTGAATAGAAACCGCAGTAGTTACAGTAGACGTTTGGGATAGAGTTCGAGGCGAACTAGGACCAAACTGATGAGCTACCCCAGGTGTAGCAGTTTGAGTAGTAGGCTCGACAGGTTGCTAGGGTGAACCAAAAACAAAAGATTCTCTAGATTGAGATGACAACTGCACACTAGGTTGCGGAGTCTGTTGATCCCACACCACGTTCATTCTAGGGTATGGAACCATAACAGGTTGAGTGTATTGAGGACCAAAACCAGGTTGAGTGTAAGATTGATAATTATATGATACATTTCCGGGTCCTTGAACAAATGATTGACCTGAAGGTGGTTGAAAACCTTGAGGTTGATATTGACCCTGAGGTTCGTACTGACCTTGCAGTTGGTACCGACCTTGGGGTTGGTACTGACCTTGAGGCTGGTATTGACCTTCGGGCGTATATTGATACTGGGGTTGACCTTGAGGTACATATTGATACTGGGGTTGACCTTAAGGAAAATATTGTCCTGTAGGAACATACTGTCCTTGAGGTTTCCCCCAGGCAGTAACGGATTGCCTTGGGGTTGCCCACTAGGCGGTATTGGAGTACCTTGTGGCTGCCCCCCAGATGGTATTGAACTACCTTGAGGTTGCGGATTAGGAGTAGTACCAGATATCATAAGAATCTCTTCGACACTTAATCGTGTAGTTCCTTTATGGCCAGGAGATACGGCATAATCGATGGGTTGAGGAGAAGCTCCTAAAAACGTACCAGATACAGACTGATACCCAGGAGGAACAGAAGGACCGCCATGTAAGAGGTTTCTGGCATCTGAGTAAAGAAGGATGACTATCTAGACATATTCAAAGGAGGATAATAACCTTTGTGTGTTGGATGGAAAGGAAATCGAGGTGGTGAAGACGTGAGACCTGGATTTTCTAAGAAATTGGTCAACAAAATATACCAAGCGTCACCTCTAATGGGACTGTAGAAAATAGATTCACGCTCCCTAAGTTCAATAGTCGGTTGATTTTCAGGGATGTTTATACCTTCGTTCAGACTCAAACTTACAATTTCTTCAATGGAAATGAGTCCAGAAGGAAGATTCTCGGTAATGATATTTTCTACTCTGGGTGAACTAGGACCACTAGAAACAGGAGAAGCAAATCTTGAAGATGGATTAGCAGCAATTTCAGTTTCAGGTTCACATATTTTAGGTTCTTCAGCTAATGGGCTAGTAGGAGTGATACTACCAGTAACCTTGGAAAATGAAATCGGTTCAGATCCAACCCTACCTTCACTAGGTGTGACAAGGGCTCGCAGCCCTTCCAGTTGACTTGGTGTAAATTCGGGAGGCTGCCCCCGTAGTCGACGATATTGTCTCAGTAATTTAGCCACGATTAATTATTTAATTACTTCACACGAAAGCAAAGAAAAATCTCAAGAAAAACACCTAAAGTCTCTAAAGAACCAAACAATTTGGAGCACACACCTAACAAATCTAGGAGATCAAACCACACACAAACAATATCTTTCCGGATCGAAAACACTAGTTGGTGATGAAATCCAACATCGCAGAATTCAATACAGAAATGGCAGTTGGAACAGTTACCCTGACAACCTACTTAATGAAACAGACTGGCACAAGTTTCTCCACTATAACCGTCTCAAGTGAAGATAACCCCCTAGAGAGTCCAAGTGAGTCTACTCGACGTCTACTCCAGGTACAGTGGGATCTTCCCTCCACCGTCACCTAGGAAATAATCCTAAAGATTATGATCACTAAGGTCACCGACAGAAACAAATATACCTGGGGCAACAGTCTACGACCTGATACGCATGCAAGGGTAGAGTAACAAGCTCAATCCCCTTGAAGGCTCCTTGACATAATCCAAGGTTTACCAAAAAGTGACCCCAGGCTCCTCGAAAATGGTCAATCCGAGGTTTACCATTTTTAATACGTGAATATCTTCTATCGTTCCCAATGAGGAAGGATTGATTCCCACACTGGTTCGTATATGATATCACACTTCTCCTTTAAGAGGAGGTTTCCCAGAGCATAGATGTAACAATTGGAATTTCTCCCTACCGCAAGATCGACTACTTATTTGTTGAAACTACCTTGGAGAGTTAATTACTCCCTACTTGAAAAGAGCCCTAGAAAATAAAAAGATTGCTAGATTGATTTTAATTAAGCGTTAATGTTATTGTTTGTTCCTTAAGTCAATGGGTGCAGAGATGAAACTTTATGGTATGAAGACTCGAATCCAAAATGCTAAAAAATGCACCTAATATGATAACAATTCCTTTTCCTTTTCAATGAATTTCTAGCTAAGGAAGAGTCGAAAATGCAATTCTTTCAAAATAAAATCTTTCTCTTAACATACAACTGAAAGGAAACTTTTTGTCTTTTTCAAAGGACTTTTAAAAATGAGACTACTAATCACGCTTACAGAAAATCCCTTTGCTTTTCAACAATCAACAACTACAAGAATAAGAAATTCGTTTAAGAGAGCTTTTAATATTTATAGAAAAAATCTAAAAAACTATTCAAAACAAATTTTCAACAAGCTTGTATAATTTCTACGAAAAACTCAAAACTATGATCTAATCTTGAGATCTAAATCAAAATGAATTGAAAAGAAACTTGAAATGTTTTTGAGGATGCTCAACTTAGTCTTTCAGCTAACTAAGGATCAATTTATTTAGCTCAACAAACTAATAAAAAACATCCAATTATATTTTAATAGAAAAAATGAAATTCAAAACCTTTAATCAACTTCAATCAAAGTTTTGCAAAAGAGACAAATGGGATCTAGATCTCTTCACGGATAGATTTCATATGCTAGTCAAACTCAACAAGAAGACCAGAGAGACCAGGGTGATGTAAGGCTCTAAGGCTTCGGATCTCTGAGCTACTACAAAGACCAAGTAAAAACAAAATTTCAAAAAATAAAAATCCAACGAGGATCTAACCAGTACCCAAACTCACATATATCAAGGCAAAATCAGAAACAAAAACTTAAGTTCCTCAAGTCAAAGCAAAGACAAATCAAAAACCAACCCAAACCAGTCCCCATCGGATTCGCCAATATGTTGGTCGGATAAATCATTCTTGTGGACAAGACTGATCTCCCTAGTATCTAATGATATCTAGCAACAAATATCACAAGCAAATCTACTTTTCTCTAAACATGTTTCAATTCATTAATGAATACTAAGAGGTGTAGCAGACCCTACCTCGGTCCAATGCTTATTTGAGGCAGTTTTTTCCCAACAGCTTCAAGCAGTTCCCATTTAATAACCTGCATACAGAAACAAGCACACATCAAAGCATACCTGTGTATAACAAAACATGTTCATTATGAAGATCAAGGAGCTCATAAAATAAACCATTAGGGACAATTCATTGAGAAAAACAAACTTGATTGTATTAACTTTATGAATAAAAGAACCTTACAACCTTTGCCTTGATGTTGCACAATTTCTTTCCAAGGTCCAGCAGGAGTCTCCTCTACTTTGAAAATCCTCACTCACTTCCCAAATGACATGAAAGGTATGTGATCTCTCCTCTCACAAGCTCAAGAAGGAAGCCTAGTTTTCAGCAGCATTTACCCTCAAGAATCTTCAACTTTCAAGCTCTCCTACAACTAGCCCAATGTATGAATTTATAGTGCAAATGGAGGAAGTTGTAGGTCCACCATTGAAGGGATGAGTTCCTCCTTCAATGGGATAAGCACCTCATATCATGGAGTTAGCTCCCTTAGTTATGGAATGGATGAACCATGGTGGAGCAGACTTACCAATGTAATATTCCTTCTAGAAGTGTCTAGAAATGACCCAAGATGAGTTTTTAGGAATGAACTCACGCCTTCTTAACTTTTATAGGCGCACCCATTACTCAATAGACATAGCGGTCAGGTTTGCAGGAAACAGGACCATTGGGTGCGGCACCGCATGCAATGCTAGGAGAAAGTGCAAAACCAAGATTTGGGATATTTTTAACGTCTTTCTCCCATTTTCAAGGCTTGATATGAAGAGCTGAGGTTTAAGACTTGCAAAGGAGGTATGTATGAGCATTGATGGACTCACACAAACTTTAGAAAGTCACGGTGACAATTTTTGTGTAACACTTGGTCAATGGTGAACCTGCATATACCTCTCTTTCTTCATTCTGTAATTCTTTGTTGTTTACCTGCTATACTGTGATCTTTCATCTAAGTGAGTTACCTTCTGAACTGAATCCTTGAAGTTGCCCAACATTTCATCACATTTTTAAACACTACTATCATGCATTCTATCACATCTGATATCTCTTCTGTCGATTCATCTTGTTACCATATACAAGTGAGTTGTTCTGCTACAAGTGGGTTGCCATCAAGTACAACACATACATCATTATGCCAACAATTTGAAGATTATTTTTTTGTTATGAAATGGATTTAATTTGGAGCTGATTGGTATCTTGTTACTAACTCACATGCGAGAATTATGTCAGACCTTGAAGATGTTAGGTATAATAGGCTACCAATCATACATATATACAACTTTTGATCAAATTTTGGTGAATCATCATTCTTTCTTAGCTTGCATCCAATAACCATTGGAGTGGTGACAAGTTACAATTCTCCATTCTAAACTTTTTCAACATTTATTTTAAGTATGTCCCTTGTCAGAGGAAAATACCTTCTGAGTTTTGTATGTTTTGTAGACCAAGTAAGAATGAAAGTCTCCAATCATTGGCATTTCAAACTCAAAATTTATTTAATTAGGAAACCATAAGACTAGGGAGTTTTTGTTTCTTCCAAATATTATGTCATCAACAGATACAACTACAATAAAGAGTTCTTCATCATCTAATTTTATGTACAAGTTGTTGTCGGTTTTCCCTTTCTTGAAACTTTCGTTTTGAAGATATTTTTCCAAATGAGAGTACCATGGTGATGGTGTTTGTTTGAGAACATAGAGTGCATTCTTTAGTTTGCAAACATCATTAGGATGATCTAATAGTTAGAAGCATTCATGTTATCATATATACACTTCTTTAAGCTCTCCATTAAGAAAGGAAGATTTCGCATCCATTTGATATACATTGAATTATTTGTGATAGGAAAACGAAAGAAACATCCTCATTACTTTTAGTATTTCCACTTGAGATTTTTTTTTCCAATTCTAAGCCTTCTACCTATGCATAGCCTTTTCATACCAAACTTTTTTTTTTTTTTATAATCTGCTCTTATTCATTCAGTTTTTTTCTAAGACCCACTTTGTGCCTATGATGTTTTTGTCTAGTAGGATTTGTGTCAACTCCCAATTCCCATTATTTTCTATTTGGTTTAGCGCCTAATTCATGACATCTATCTAGTGTTAATCTTTGCTTGCTTCAGAAAATTTCTTGGGTTTAATCATGGACAACGTGGAAATATGAGCTTGATTTGATGTGTCAACAAGTTTTCTTCTTGTTTGGACCCATTCATTCTTGTTACTAATGATTTGAATTTTAGGATTGTCATTTTGTACATCCCTCGAAGGTGCTTTCGAATGAGTTTCTTCTTCCTTGATATCTTCAAAATATTATTCCTCTTCTTCATTGATTGGATGGTCTGAGGGATTGATAGATTTTGTTTTCCTTCTTTTAGGAAATAATTCCTCAGCAACTTTCACATCTATATAATCAACTATCCCTTAAAATATTTTTTCGTAGCACTTGGTACCCTTTGCTTTTAGTTGAGTACCCTAAGAACATTCCTTCATCTACCCTAGCATCAAAGTTTCCCAATTTCTCATCATTTATTTTAATATAGCGTTTACTGTCAAACACTTTGAAGTGTTAGATTGATGTTTGTTTCCATTCCATAACTCATATGGTGTCTTGTCATAGCTAGGCCTGAGATGTGCTTTGTTTAGTATGTGGACTAATGTATGAATAAATTCAACCGAATAGGTCTGTGGTATGTTCCTTTCCTACATCATAACTCTAGCCATTTTTTCAACTTATCTATTCTACCTTTTAGTAACTCCATTCTACTAGGGGGTTTTCGAAATGGTATATTGTTTCTTTACTCCATTTTCATCACAAAAGTCTTCAAATTACCCTCATCCTCTATTTGATCATATGTTCTTAATCTTACATCCTGTTTGATTTTCCACCAGCACATTGAAGACCTTGAATTCCTAAAATGCATTTTATTTATCTCTCAAGAAGGATCCCATGTTAGTCTTGAAAAAACACCAATCACTAACATGAAGCTTGCTCCACTCCAGGTTCTTCTGCTCTAGAAGGTCCACATAGGTCCATGTGTACTAGATTCAATGGCTTGTTGGTTGATAGCACTCTTCAGTCTTGAAAGGAACACTAGCTTGTTTCCACATTTGACATGACTTGTAGATAGGGTTTTGTAGCTTGGTAATTGTAGGGAAGTATCTTAGAGTTCCATTTTTGTTGAGTTTGATGATATGATTGAATTTTAGATTCCTTAGATTTCTATGTCATCAACATCACTCATCTTGTTTGCCTAAATGACATTCTTCATTGTCTTCCTTTAGAACATATACATTGTTTATTCTTTTGATTCCCTTGGCCAATATATTTCCTATTATAACTAGATTTATCTCACATTCTTGAGCCCTAATGGTTACATTGTATCCTTTGTCACACATCTGGATCTCTCTCATCATATTATGTTTCATTCCATCTACAAATAGTACGTTTCAAACCTTTCCTCTACCATTATTCAAGCTTATTGTACCTTTCCCCACTATTTTCCTTGGTGCATCATTGCCAAATGTGACATTTATATATTTGTTTTCATTAGAGATAGGAACTTGCTCTTATTTCCAATCATATGTGTTATCACCAAAAAAATTATCTTCTATCCTAATTTACTAGATCGATTAAAGTACACCATGCAAAGCCAATTTTACCATAGTAAAATTGCTTTCACTGTGAGAAATTACTTAATAGGACACCTTTGTTAAATAATTTATAATTAAACCCATAAAGAGTAATTAAATAAATCACTAATTATTTGATTTTATTTTAGGAATAATTAATTAAACCATTGTTCAATTATTATTCATTTTAATATTTGACCCAGTTATGAAAAATAAACACATAAATCATTAATTATCTTATTCTTCTCTAGGAATAATTAATTAATCACTAATTAATTATTATTCCTTGTCATATTTGACTAAATCCCTTAGGAATAATTAAATAAAAACCATTATTTGTTGATTATTCCTTAACCAATTTCCTTGAGATCATAATTAAATAATTTATTTATTAATAATTTCTAAATAAAAATTTAAACACCTTTTCCTCCTAAAGAAATATAGTAATATATTCTAAGTGGTTATTCGAAGGACGAGGTTAATAATATTTTATTATTTCGCATTATCTGAAGATAACCCAATATTTTGTTATAAATAGAAAGGTTTTCCATTCATTATTAACTTTTGATTATTTTCATTGTTGCACTCATTGTTATGACTCTGATTAATTTTATTGTCTAGCACCACTTTTCTTCCATTTGAGTTCCCATTGGGCTCAACATTTCATTTGTTGGGTTTACACATTATAGAGGAGAGAGACTCTATAAAAAAGATGAAGACGTTTGAGGATAGCCAAGAACCCATACCATAGAGGGGGGCTCATAACATTTATTTGTTCCCTTCACATGTTTTATAATAAAAACTATTCTTTGTATATCTGGTTTCCATTGGATGATTGGAGTTATTACTATCTCTTTTTTCCGTTTAGCTCTTATTGTGGCAAAGGTTAGGACTTTGGCATGTTTTCTTTCTATCAATTGTTGCAGATCTACAATGTTAAGCAACCATTTATATTGTTGAGATTGCTTTTCATCCACAATCTTAAGTGGGTTCTTTTCGTAAATATTTGAGAAGAAAACACACTACGAAAATATGCCTGGAGCCACCATGGTCTACATACCACTAACTATTTTGGTTTTAAATATAAATAATAAGGCCACACTTATTGGTTTTATTCTCTTCCTCTTGCCTTTTCCACAACTTGGGTTCCTTTGTCCTATGATTACTTTGAGATTGTGGTATGAAGCTTTTGAGTTGAAATTCATAATATTTATTCCAAATTTTTGGAAATAGTAGCATTCAATGACATAGAAAAGTAGGGAAAATAAATTATTTTTCTCGCTTATTCTTGTTCTTGCATTTACAAATTTGTTGTTAATTTCATTTCCTTTTTGACTTCTTATTTCATTCCTTTGATATATGCTCTGCAATTTACTACTTTGTGACCAACTTTTTTGCACAAATAACAATATCCATAAAATAAAATTTCATGCTTGGGGAAAGATGGTGCTTGTGAATATGATCTCCTTAGCATCTGATAATTTTGTATTTTGAAGAGACAAGGCTTTTGGTAATTCATTACTTGATTATAAAACATTATTTTTTCAGCGATGAGTTGAGTTGTTCCTTTGCTGTTGTTGAGATGCATTGTTACCTTTCTATTGTTGAGGTGTGTTGTTGACATCCTTATTCTTTATCTGTTGATTCCTATGATTACATCCTGTGACATATTTGATGAAGTTGATGGTATTTTTGTCATATGTCTCCTTCTTGTTGGTTTCTCCTTCATAACTCAAACCACCCTTTATAAGAGGATATCTCTAAGCATTCAATATCTCATTCAACTTTTTAGACCCCTTAATGTGTTTAAGATTCATATTTAATTCAACTTGTGTTTTATCTAGCTTCTTTCTAAGAGCAACTACTTATGCTTCCAACCTCTGACATTCTTTACATTTCTCTTTTAACTATTGTAATTGGATGTCTTCTACCTTTTTGGCCTCTTATAATTCAACTTTTAACTAGAGAAGTTCTTCAGACTTAATACTTATTTAAACATATTTTGTTAAAATTTCCTTCTTCTTTTTCTGCTCTTTTGTTTGAGCCTGTCAATTTCTTCTCGAGCACTATTTAGCTCTCATTCAAGGTCAACTTCACCTTCACTCAACTCACACTCATTAAGTTTTTCATATTGAGACTCAGAGACCATAAACATGAATTCACTAATTCCCACTTCATCAGAAGATTTACTTATGTATTCAAAGGAACTACTATCTTCCTGTGTATAAATTTTTTCTTTTCAAATTTTTTCTCATTATTTACTTTGTCATATTTACTCTTTTATTTACCTTTTGAATTATTTTTTCCTTATTAAATGGAAATTTTGAGGTGTGATTCCCTACTCTTCCACAATTAAAGAACTTAAAAGGAATCTTTCCTTTATACTTACCAGTCCCTTTTTAAAATTTCTCACAAATTTTGCTTCTTCTTTTCTGAGCATGAACATGAGCACTCTTGGTGTTATGTATATTTCTTATTCACTTTGAATGATGCATCCCTTGTGGCTGACTTTGCTTTTGTTATTCTCATTTCATATGTTGTTAGAGAGCTAAGAAATTGGTTCATTGTTAGGGTTTCAATGTTAGAAATTTCTTCAATAGATGATACTTTATGATTAAACTTGGAAAGGAGTGATCTCAACACTTTTTGGACTATTGTAGACTCCTTAATTTACTCTCCTAAACCGTTCATAACATTAAAAATTTCATCAACTTGAAGAAATAAATTAGCTATGTATTCATGATCATCATTCATTCCCGATGACTCAAACCACATTCTGTAAAACTTATAATTTGGCCAATTTTATTTTACCGTCTCCTTCGTGACTATTTTTTTAATTTATTCCACATTTTTTTAACAATATTACAATGCATTAATTTTACAATTTTTGGCTCAACTATCCCACTACGGATGTCATTCATGGTTTTGGCATTGAGTGAAAATTCTAGTTTATCCTCTTTATCTAAAATAGAAAGGGGTTCCTCATAACCATGTTCAAATGCACCCCAAACATCTACTCAAAGAGACATTAAATATGAACCACACTTGATGGTTCAAAACAGATCTACAAAACATGTCCTATGTCATTATTGCCGAAAATTTTCTAAATAAGACATTAAATATGTTATCATCCTAACATTTCTAAAGGTATATTTAATACCATTAGAAAAAGGAGCTTTGTTTATAGAACATCCTTCCTAACTAGCCATTTTTGTGAGTTATATCTTCCTTCCAACTGTTAGGCTAGTGCAAAAGGAGCCAACCTTGATACAATTATTGGAAACAATGCAATTAGTAAGAGGGGATTGAGTCAGTGATTGTTTCCTCTAGTAATGGCAAATTTTATTTTTTTCAACAATCTTTTAACTCCTTTTTAATGATAAAAAAAGTTACATAGATGTTCAAAACTTAACTAGGACTTCAAAAACAAACACACAAGCAACACATGCAGACACCAGATATAAGTGGAAACCCATAAAGGGAAAACCCATGATTTTTTTTTCATGTAAAGAAAGCACCCACTCCTTTTTTACGTCATTTTTTGTCGGTTCCTATCTACATTAGGCTTCAACCTCGGTTTTCTTTTTCACACTACAACTTGATGAGAGTACCCGCTCCCTCTTCTTACAAGTTACAACTTGTTCTTTTTCAGGCTTCTACCCGAAAGGAGACACCAATCCCATGATAGATTAAAATTTTAATTTTTTGGCTTACCTAGACTTCAATTTTGAATTCTTCCTTCTCTTTAAATTTTCTCTATACTCTATCTTTCCCTATTTACATATTTTATCTTTTGTGTTTCTCTTCCTCAATTCTATTTCACTTCTACTCCTCTTCCCCATGTTTTTCTGTACTTCTTGCTTTGCCAAGCAATTCATGAACTAGGTCTCACAAAATTAAATTAAATAGCTTTGCAACATTCCAAAAATATGTTTTTATATAACTCATGGAATGGTATGGTTTTATTCCAATATAAGGATTTGAAGTGATTCAGTTTCTCTTTCAAGATTCACACCCATTTGTTTCACATTCTTTTTAATTTTGGAGTTGATATTTGAATAAACAAATTCTTGGAAAAAGAAATTCATAGTCTTCCAAATGATTAGTATTCCAAATGTTATGAATTTAGCTCACAAAATAGAAGAAAAGATAGATCAACGACTTCAAAATCAACCTCTTCAAGGGGGGAACCTCCTTTACATTACACAATGAAAATTTTTGGGATGATACAAATGACACTACCTCCTTTCTATATATAGGAGTGTAAGGGGTCTCAATAAAATTAAAGCCTACATAAAAATAATATTGTAGGGGCACACCAATAACAATAGTGGGCTTCTATGGGGCACAATAATAACATGGGGATTATATAGGCACAATAATACAATAAGGGGGTTGCACTAATAATAATAAGGTGTTACCTTAGTAGTATAAGGACCTAACATGCTCCTCTCCTTCAAAAAGTGTTGTCCTCAATGCTTGAGTAGTTCTAGATTCTTTTGTGTAAAATTCTCATCCTCCAATGTGGAATCTTCAATGGGTAAGTTCTTCCACTGGCTGAGATACTCTGAAATTGATCAATTTTGTAGCTGTTGATTTCTTTTTTTTGTGTCTGCTTCAGGTTCCAATATGATTTTTCCCTCCTCATCAAGTTCTGGCAATATTATTTGAACTGGGATCTTCTACAAATTTTGAATGAGTGGCCACACTTCTTCTTCATTCTTCCATTCATCCCTTTCTTCGTGTTGGGATGGGATCCCCAGGGGTAGAATTGAATTAAACTTAGTCACTTTTGTAAAGAATTTTGTAAAATATGTAAAGTCTCTGCAAAATGTGGATGTCGAGTGTGAAAATAGATAGAGTTAAAGGGGTTTTAGCCCATTGTTTATGGTCATCTTTAAAGACTCACCCATGAGCCGGGGGCCATTGTATTTTATTAGGAAAGCTATAAATAGTTGAGTCTTAATAAGTCTTAGAAGTAAGTTTTGGATAGATAATTGGGTGCATTAAAGAGTTTTGTTATCTTGGGGAAGAGCTAAGGTAGGAAGGCTCTCCTTCTTGCACTTAAGTAGAGAAGGGAAGGCTCCTGCAGCTGTGTGTGCAGGAGGCCTAGGTAGAGTCTGTAATTGAGTGTGTGGACGCTTGCAACTAAGTGCGTAGGGTAGGAGAGTCTATAATCAGTGAATTGAACATCAATAGATACTGCTCTTTGAAGAATTACTATGTGTTTCCATTAAGATCTGTTTATGTTATATGTTGCAGATTAATGACATGTTTTATGGAATAATGATCGAATTCTATGTGAATTCCTTGAATCTACCTTAATAATTTATGAAATGAATGCTTAGCCATTTGCACAAAGTTGTAAGCCATTTCTCTTATGTTTTCTAACAAATTGATTATATCTACGCGAAGTCCGATATAGGGTTTCTTGTTAATGCGTGAAAGTAGGTAAATCAATTGTTTAAGTTCCGCAAGGACTGATCGTGGACCTTCACGAGGGTCTGAAGGCCGCTTTAACTTAGTTACTGTAACAAGACCTAAAACTCTACTGATATGCATGGAGGCAGATCTAAGATGATGGAAGACATCATACTAGTCTCTAGATTCATAAACTTGGTTCTTTCATCCCCCAATACTACTTCGGGTGAGACTCAACCTGTGTTATGCGGGTTGTTTCCGAAAGCGCCAACAATGTAGGGTTTTATTGGTTGGCGTGACTAACTCTAAACCTAGGTCAAGACCCCCTAAGCCAACAAATGGTTCCATTTCCAGGAGCAGGATATTCTTAAAGAGATGTGTGATGTTGCATCATTGGAATCCGACTAAGAGAGAGATTGAAAAGTGGTTAGATCAGAAGATTCATGAGTTCACGGTTTAAGAAAATAGGAATTTGTGCCTTTGAAAGGAGGATTGGTTGAATAGATATCTGTATATGGAGGTACACAAATCTTCTTCTGCACTTTCCCAATTGAACTGTATGAGTGGTTAGCTAAATTGAAAGACAATGAAGGAAGGTGGAAACTCAATAGTCTTATAGATTAGACTCCACAATTGGTGCGATCACTAGAGGCATATGAAAATAAGATCACACGGGTTGTATACCATTGGATTGATCGAATTTTGGGAGGATTTGTTACAGAATTCACAGTTGACACCTCAGTCAGCTATAGCGAAGTAGAGCGAAGGTTCTTCAAAGAACTGCGCGGTAAGTGTTTAAGGTCATTGAATACTTGGATTAAATGCTATTATGTGAAAAGAAGTTAATGCCATTACCTTGATTTTTGGAGCTACGCAAAGTGGAAGATTCTTGAGAAATCGTGAAGAATCAGGACCAGAGTATAGCCCATTAATTGGGCCTCCTTCAAGTGATGACAAAGGGGCGATGCAAACTACAGAATGAAGCGTTGTTCAAATAATAACTCAAGGTATTCCTAGAACACATCTTTCATCCACTCCACCTCCACCTCCACCTCCACCACATACAACTTCACGCACACTTCCACCTCCACCAACACCATTCAACATGGAAAATGCAATGAAGATCTCGACCTTCAAGGGCATAGGAAGTGAAGATCCAGAGAAGTTCCGGTTTGTTGCAAACACTGTATGGACAACGCAACAAATCACTAATGATAATATAAAGAAGGCACAATTTGTTATCGCCCTGTAGGATGGTCTGCTAACCTAGTACATTAAGTATTTTCCTTAAAATCCTCATGCATCGGTAGCATAAACTCAGAAAATTTTGAACAAAGAGTTTAGTAAGCCTAAATCCAAGGTGCAGTTGGTAATTGAATTTAAAGAGATCACGATGAATGTTGAGGAGACACCTTGGGACTTTGATCAAAGGTTTAAGTGCCATATTAGACATGCTAACATGCAAATCTCAGATAGCTAGCATTGTGACTAGTTTATCATGTCACTTTTTCCCCATTTAAGAATTTCTCTGTCACAGCAGAAGATAACAACGAATAAAAAATCCTTGGAGATTAGGATGAGGCTGCACGCATAGCTTATTTAGGATACGAATGTAGGGTTACAACAGACCCACTCATAGTTAGAAATCCTACACCAAGAGTTATAGAGTGTTGGCTGAGGGGGTCCTTACCCAGGTTTAGAGTTAGTTGTGCCAACCAACAAATCCCTCCACTAATGGACCTTTCGGAAACAACCCAGGTAACGCAAGATGCAGTATCACTCGAAGCAATATGGGGGGATGCAAGAACCAAGTTCTTGCATCCTGAGACAAGTTTGATGTCTTTTAGCACCTTATATCTATCTTCACGCAGATCGATAAGCCCTTAGGGCTTAATAGTGTAACTATATTCAAACAGTCTTGAGACCTTCGCAAAGATCTATGATCGGCTTTTGTAGACCTGTATTAGTTGATTTATCCACTTACATGCATCAAAGAAGAATTCTATATTAGTGCTCGCATATATAAGTTTGCGTTATTAATAAATATTAGATAATTCACCAAAGTATTCACGAAAATACATGAACATGCTTACATACATTATCTAATAGTTATCCAATAGAATCACGCACCATTAGATCAATATTTCATAAAAACATTATTCATCAACAACATATATCTTAAATAGTGGTAAATAGAAATAAACAAATATACACAATATTTCTTTGGTAAACCTCTTTATTGATCTTCATTTCAACTTTACAAACTCAAGACTACCCTATGCACTCCGCTACAGAGCCTTTTTCTCCTATTTGACCCACTTCTATATGCTATCACTTTCTTCTTACTGAACAATCACATGTAATATTATTCCCTGGACTCCGAATTTAGGGCTCTGTTATTTTTTTATGCTCATTTCCAGAAAGTTGGAATGGTTTAGTTATGGCCATTAGTAACTCTATCCCTAGATCAAGTACTTTAAAGTTTGATGATGTTGTCGGTGCAATCCTTAGTGAGGAAATAAGATGGAAAAGCTCCTGTGAGACATCAAGTAATGATTTGACTCTAGAGACTAGGGGAAGAAAAATGGAAAGAGGAATGAGGCTAGGATATCACAGTATGTCAAGGAAAGGCAAATCCAAATCCAGATTGGGGATAGTGTGTTGGAAATGTGGGAAGAAAGGACACCTGAAGAAAGACTGCAAGTCTCGGAAGGGAAAAGAAGGAGACACATAGAAAGAAAACAATCATGAAGTGAATGTGATAGGTGATGTGTTGCAATATGCTTTGATTTTTTCATTAGAAAATATTATTGATGCTTGGGTGGTAGATTCAAGGGCTTTATTCCATGCCACACATGATAGGAAACATTTTCATGATTATGTTCAAGGAAATTTTGGACAGGTTCGATTGGGTGATGATAAACCCTGTAAAATCATTGGAATGGATATAGTTTTCATAAAACAATAGAATGGATATCAATGGCTATTGAAGGAGGTAAGTCATATTCCATATCTGAAGAAAAAAATGATTTCAACAGGGTAGTTGGGAGCTAAAGGTTGTGTAACAACTTTTATAGATAAAACCTAGAAGGTCACTAAAGGAGCCCTGGTAATAGCAAAAGGAGAAAAGGTCGGTACATTGTATTTATGCAATGGTATTTCTGATTATGTTAATGCTTTAACCTCTACAGGAGAAGATATGACATTGTGGCATCATAGGCTTGGGAACATGAGTGAGAAGGGGATGTAGATTCTCTACTCAAGAAACTTGTTTCCATGTTTTAAGCATGTTGTTTTAAATTCTATGAGAATTGTGTTTATGGAAAACATAAGAGATTTAGATTCCTGAAAGGGAAATCTTTGGTTGAAAATGAGATAGGAAAAAGGTTGAAGTGTCTCAGATCGACAATGGAGGTGAATATTGCAACAAAGAGTTTGATAGGTACCGTTCAAAGAATGGAATTCATATAGAAAAGACGGTTCCAGGAACACCGCAAGAAAATGGTGTGTCAGAAAGGATGAGCAGGACAATCATGGAGCGTGTAAGGTGCATGCGATTGCATGTAGGATTTCCTTTACAATTTTGAGCAGATGTTGTAGATACTTTTTTTTATCTAATAAATAGAGGGCCTTCAAGTTCCTTGGATGGTGGTATTCTAGAGGAGGCATGGATTGGTAAAATGGTAAACTACTCTTTTTTAAAGATTTTTGGATTTGAAGCCTTTGTTCACATCAATAAATAAAATAGAACAAAGCTTGAGGAAAAATCAAAGAAATGTACCTTTATTAGATATGGTGTTAATGATTTTGGTTATCACTTTTATGATTATGAAAAACACAAAATCGTTAGGAGCAGAGATGTCGTATTCAATGAAAAGGTTTTGTATAACGATTAGATGCAGGAAAAGAAACAAGAAAAAGAAAATAGAGAATA
>APFE030831539.1:41737-61515 GCA_000404065.3 Pinus taeda
TGTCTAAAGTTCCATATGCATCAGCAGTTGGAAGCTTAATGTATGCAATGGTTTGCACAAGGCTTGATATTGCACATGCAGTGGGAGTTGTAAGCATGTATATGAAAAATCTAGAAAAATAACATTGGATGGCAATGAATTGAATTCTCAAATATTTGAGAGGTACCACAAATCAAGAGTTATGCTTTTGTGGCTCAACAATTTCTCTACAGGGATATGTTGATGCATATATGGTGAGCGATAGAGATAATAGGAGGAGCACCACAAGGTAAGTGTTTAATGTATGTGGAACAATTTTCAGTTGGGTTTCAAATTTGTAAAGTGTTGTCTCACTCTCAACGACTGAAGTAGAGTATGTTGTTACTACAGAGGCTAGCAAAGAAATGATTTGATTACAAAGGTTTCTAGATGAATTGGGCAAGAAGCAGGAGTTGGGTAGGTTATACGGTGACATCCAGAGTGCCATACATCTTGCAAAGAACTATGCATTTCATTCCAAGACTAAACATATACAACTCGAGTACCATTTCATATGGTCAGTGTTGGAAGATGGAAAACTGAAGCTGGAAAAGATACACACTAGCTAGAATCCTATAGATATGATAACAAAAGTTGTAACTAGGGATAAACTGAGATTCTGCTCGGTTTCAATTGGTCTTCAAGTATGATGAGGAAGATGAGAAACAACCAGGTCCAAAGTGAAGTCATTATCCAGCAAATGAAGAAGCAGTGGAGTTCCTATAATCAGTATCCAAGTAGGATATTGTTGGGTGTGGAGCTTGATTATCTTCTTTATTTAGAGGTATTGCCACATTGGACCCTAGTTCGTAATGTGGAGGCAATTCCAGCTGTCAATGGGTGCCACCAGGGGGGTCTAGGGGGGGGTGATGAAGATTATTTAGAGCTCTCCCCCTGGTAGGGGATCGATGGTAGCATCCCTGAAGCTAAAAATAGATGTAAAATTGCCTTGTAAAATGTTGTAATTTTGCATTCAATCTGGACCGTTCATTATGCGAAAGTCTAACAACAAAATTTATGTTTAATTTAGGGTTTTTTACCCTTGAAGGAAACCCCTCGCTATATATGAGGAAATTTTATTGCGATTATGTATGTGTGTATTCTGAGTGAGAAAGAGAGAGGAGGTTGTGTGAGAGAAAAGAGGGAATTACAGTGGATCTTTTGTTGGTTGTATCTCTTCATTTTGCTAGATAATATAAAAGGAAGGACTAGTTGTTTCTCCAAGGGCATAGCCCAAATTGGGTGAACCACGTATATCTGTCCCTCTCTTGTTTTATACATTTTTTTTATATTTTTATTTCTACAATATATTTTGTGTTCCATTGCTCCTAATATATAATTTTCTAACAATTTACATATTTTATTGTATTTTTCTTAGTGAGAAGGGTAAATATGAGATGTTATGTCATGTGGCCAAATGTGCATTAATTGCAGGATTTAGAGCAGTTTTTAGCTAATTTAAATGTGGGAACTCGAAGTAGACAAGTAAGAGAGATTTTCGGATATTGGATCTCCCTCCTTAACTCCTTAATCACTCAAATATTCCTCCACCAGATCTCATCAGCTCGAAGTTACAAGTAGCCAATCCCACTGAGGTCATTGGCAACCAAGCCAATGATAGTTGAAGACAATTTAATCTCAAGTTTGGGAGCCAAGCCTCCCTAATTTTAACGAAGTTGTTGGTAGCTTTAATTGTATAAATAATAAGGCCTAGGGCCTCATTAAGATTCGACCTTTTGTTGTTGTAGCCAACATGCATTTTCGAGCTAATACATTGTTACTGATTACTCTTATGTATTTATTAGCTTTGACGAGAATGAGAAGCATTCCCTTGATATATAACTGAGTCAAATGAGAGGGCTGAAGCTCTTGAGTTATGGTCCAAACCTAGCAGTAGAGGTTCCTCTTTTTGTATATGTATCTTAGATTACATTCATATTTAACTGCTGAAGTGATTTATGTTTTATTTAATCTACAAGTGTTTGGATGATTACTTAGTTTTCTTCCATTAGTGAATAGATAGATCAGTGGTACAATGGTGAAAGTATATACTTCATAAAATCTTGTGGTAGTGGCCTCTACCTCATCTCCCTTATGGTATCATGGTTTAAGGGTTCCATTCTCACAACCCAAAAATATATTTATTGTTTGATCACTACATAACTTAGGATTTCTTATTGCATAGATCATTGTTTATCAATTCCTTAGAAGTACCTACAATTTTCATTTTGGTTTCCCGAGTTGGCTATGGTTTAGAAGAACTTCCATTCATAGACTTAGCCATTAGCCATTAATAACTCTATTCCTAAACTCAACTCATATTTTCCATATATAAATGGAGTTGTTCATAAATGAAGAAAATAATGTATGTTGTTGAAGGATTTTATGATCTACAAGGAGACCTCATCTCACTAGCCTCATCCAAGTCTTCTCCACCTACACTGCCAAAATCCACCAAAGCCTAATCTGAATTTCTATTTTGTAGCAAAGTCGACATCTTCCTTGAGAAATTCCAACCATCTTGAAGACTTGGGTTGAGCCTTGGATAGTTTGCACCTCATTTGTGCCTTATTGCCCCATTAGACACCTTTCCCACACTTTATTTTACCTTTCCTACCTCCCTATAGCTTATGGCTTGTTTCCTGTAGTAAAACGGGGCATCCTGTAGTACTACAAGAAACCTTGTAGCAGCCCGTTTAAAGCCTGAATTGAGCATAAATGATCATCTAAGCTTAGGTTAGGCCTCCACTTGGCTTCCATACCCTCATCACGATTCTGGACATGTTTTTCCATACCTGTCTCCCTTGCCAAAGATCAAATTGGTTAAACTAACATTTACATTCATAAAATTGACAATCAAAAAGACTTTTCTATAATTTATCATTAGTACATGCATGCAACAGTCATAGTAGTTTTAGGATAATTTCCATGCTTATTTAGTACAGATAACTAGATTTTAGATTTAAGGTTAAGATAGGTCTCTTTTGCAATCAATATGTGTAGATGCCTAGCTAGATGATTTCATGTCGCTTTCTAGCACTTTCCAATTCAACATTTTCATTTTCTAGAGTAGGAAGCATTTCCTTTATGCATTAAGAATAGTTTTCCCTTTGCTATTTGGTAGTCAAACTCCTTCTAGTCAATAGAAGACTGGTTTCAAAAACCACAATGTTCTATCGCCCCAATTAAAAGTGACAAGAGTAGACCATTGCATCTATTATGTATACAACATTGTCACCTCCAAGTTTGTACAAACCCCGGGTTGATGAAGTAAATTTAGTAGCCCTAGGAGTTGCAAAATCCTTGCTGCAATATTGGAGCTCATCAGTTTTCTCCTCCTTTAAGTGTTTCCATGTAAAATATTGTGTCCTATTTTGTTGATGTGATGATGGCTTCTTGATGCATGGTTTCATTTATTGTTATGATACAATTTTTCATGGTTAATTATTGTTGGAAAGTGTTAAAATCATAAGCTTGATAATAAATTGATCCACCCCCCCTCCCCCCACCCGCTTAGTGTAATCATTAGTCTAACAAGTGGAAATGAAGATGAAATTTCTCATCTAATTGAGGATCAATAACTAAACGAAGTAGAAGAAGAAACTAATTATGAGAGAAATGAAAGTGTAACACATGATGAAAGAGGAAAAATATTGTTCTTTGTTGAAATTGAGGAACCTGAAGTAGAAATAGATTATGAAGGAGAACTTAGAAGTGCATTGAGGAAAATAAAGACCCTTAGAAAAAGGGAAGGTCAATTAATGCAACAACTCCAAGATAGATATCTAAATGAAGAGACCATTATTGCTTTAAATGTTGAACTAGAGGAAGATAAAAAGATAAAGGAGTTTTTCTCATAACAATTAAATGAGGGTGAATAAACCTGTGGTAGATTAGAGGAAGAAGTTGTGCTTTTGAAACGAGAATTAGAAAAGCTCCAACACAACTTAAAGCTTCACAAATGGTATGAATCTCTATCTCATATTCTCAACATCCAAAGATCTCCTCCCATAAAAAAAGACTTGGTAATCAAGAAAATTGAGAGACATACAAGAAATTCCAAGAACATCAAGTGGAGATCATCATAAGAAGCTCGATCAAAAATATATTTCATCCAACAAAAAATATCTTGAATACCCCAAGATAATGATGAATCAACCTAAGAATATTCATTTCAACATTTATAATGATCCTCAACATGATGCTAGGAATCAATAAGGTACATCTAACTCCCAAAAGAGGGAAATTGATTGAAAGTACGAAACCCTCCATGATAGAAAATATTTGCAAATAATCCACAAGAAGCAATGAATCAAGAGTTAGAAATCAAAAAATGTATGAGGCACTTCCAAGGAACAACTTTATAAGATCAAGATCACCCTATACCTCTAGGTATGAAAATAAGTTTTTTGCTTATTTATTTTCATGCACAAAATGTGGCCAGAAAGCACAAGATTATAAAAACTATGATGTTATCAAATATAGAGGATATATATGATCAAATACCTAGGCTAAAACATGTATATCAAACTAAAAATATACCATATGGGTATTTTTTGCCAATATTGAATCCCAATATTGAATGCAATGTATGTCAAAATGAAGGACACAGTATACATGACTATAGACTCAACCTGAAATTGTATAACAGGGAAGGAATTGTTTTTAATTCAAGAATCAACACTATGGGATGGAGAATGACAAAGGAAAAAACATGGTCATGCCTTACCTCTCACATCTAACTCCTTGATGATATCTTCTTCAATATTATAACTAGTTGAATCAAAACTTGAAAAAGCAAGATTGTGTAGCAAGAATGATCTCTTATAGGAAGAAGTGATTATTATCAGGAAAGCAACATAATAATAGGAAAAATTTGATTCCAATTGGATCATTATATTTTTTTCATCCATATCGATGCATTTGGAGTGGAAAACGTGGAGGAATCATCTCATGGGACTATTTTTACCGGCGGGACCTAGTTTGGTGAAACGGGGTCTGAAACCTTCTAGGAGAGTTTTGAGGCATAAAATGATGGTTTTTGGAGGTAATGTTTTTTTGATTTAGTGTATCACCTTTTAGTTCCATTCTATACACAGATAGATTTCCAATGGTGTAAGAATCACATCAATTGGAGTCTGTATGCAAAAGTTATGCCACTCAAAAGTTGACCTTCCTAGTTTCACACTTCTAGTTCAGGAGGATGTCATGTAAGCCCCAATTATTCATGGAAAAGGGGCTAGCCACATGATTGTGACGTAAAAAATTATAGAAGAGCCTATTTTTAACTCTAGTTAAGAGTTGATGTAGTCAAACTTAACCACTAGTAGACTATCGGGTTGTAGTCTAACCAGGCCACTAGGAGGAAGATGACTCCATTCTTTCAAGAGAATTTTTGTTCCATAATTGAGAAAATATAGCCAAGAGAAATAGGATATAGAGAAAACATATAGAATTTGTGCATTGTATCAGCCCACAGACCATAGACATTACTCCTTTGTATCTGCAGCCATATTTCCAGACAGAGAAAGAGAGAGAATTAACCTCACCTTCCAGCTGGGTTTTCTCTTTAAAGGGTTTCACGGAGAGCATATATTGTGTATTATCTGTGTGTGGGCTTATTTTTTCATTCTCTAATTTTCTTCTTGATTTAATTTTACATGCATTCACTAATTACAACTAACTTTACAGATCTATAAATTAAATAAAATTGTAATAGTGTAGAATCTGATATTCTTAATATAATATTATCATATATGTTGTGACGAACTGTCCAGTGGAATAGCCACGGCCGTTTACGGATAAAAAATGATGGGAGGATATTCACAATGATATTTTAGTTGTGGAGAATTGATATGCATTTAGTATGTTTCAAAGAAGTAAAAGAATGCAAGAAGGAAGCCGAATTATAAGGCTAGTAGTTATTAATAAGAGTATTTTGTATGTTTTAACCCTGCACAAAAATAACTTGCAAACAAATTCTTAAACCAAAAAAATATACAATGTCGAGAACATAAAACTAATATACACAAATATTTTTCCTTGGATCCCAAAAACGAGACGAACAAATTGATTTTTCATTATATTCCTTTCAATGTTACAATATATGTGTGTGTGTGTGTGTGTGTGTGTGTGTGTGTGTGTCTAAATATACATGTTGAAGCATTCATAAACCTTGATCATTAACCCTGGATTATAATCGAATCTAAAAAATACCATGGGCAGAAAAACATCATGCCCAAAACCATGTGCAAAACCCATGCACAAAACCATGGGTAGGTTTGCCCACCATCTTTGGGTCCACCTCCCATCCTTGGGTCGACCCAACTATTCTTGGAAATAATATAACACACACTTAACATAGTTGAGAAGTTATGATCTATTAGTATTGGATACTTAATTTGAATAAGGATTTGTGTAGGTGATTTTCTAATTACTTGAAGGTGATACCTCAAAATTATAGCTCTAAATGACAACAAGCAAGGAGGGTAAGTTTAAAGTATGACAAAAGTATAAGGATATATTAATAATGAGAGTATGGTCCTAGGGGTAGAGTCTATAAATTCCTCATGATAGGTTAGGAATAATAGAGAAATTTGACAAAAAGCATGGTTTTAGGAGGAGACTTCAGTGGGTCTATACGAAAGTTCAAAAGAAATTAGAGAACACATTCATTAACATACATGGAAGGAACTTACATATGAAGATAACATGATCTCATGGGGAGAGTCGGTTAACAACTAGATCAGCTCCACATGCAGTCATGAAATCATTGGTAGAAAATCATGTCCCTCTTCCATTAATGTCTAAGGGGGAGAGAATGAAAACATTGACTGACATTGACAAGGAAGGAATTACGGAAGAAAATGTACACATTGATGAGGAAGATATTAGGGGAGAAAATGTAGACATTGATGAGGAATAATTGGAGAAGAAAGTGGGAAGTAAATAAATATGGGGGAATATTCATAGTAGACAGGGGGAGTCCCCAACATTATGTCATAGGGAGTTCAATGCATGTCAAGGAGAATTTGATCCATTTTAATCAATGACCATCAATGTCTAGTGGTGTTGACATTAATGAAAAAGGGGGATTTTTTTGACATAGTGTCATCATTGATGACAACAAGTCTCATTGATGTCAAAGGGGATGCCTAAGAAAGAAATAATGTCATTCATGAATCAAAGGAAGTAGTATAATTGTTGGATATCTTGTATGCCCCCATCAAGAGAATTGTTTGTTGAAAAAAAGTGTTGTTAATGTCAAAGGGATGCCTAAGGACACAACAATGTCATTCATGAATCAAAGGAGTACGATAGATAGATCTCTTACATCGTCCCATTAAGGGAAGCCAAAGAGGTGTGAAGTTTCTTGATATTTTTACGAAGGTATTATGTCCTAATGAATCTATGGATGGTATGATTGGATATTCATCACCAAAAAATTTCTAATGGTATACCACACTATGAAAAATCCTCCCGAATGAGAAATTATAGAAATTCGAAGATAAACATTAATAAAGGACCTAAACTATGGAGAAAACCCCACAAACACCAAATATGTTAACTACCATGCATCTTCTGGGTGGATCTATGGTTTTGTGGGTAAATTTGTAGGCAAATAGAAACCTAACTTGCACAAACTTTCACAATGTTAAAGTTAGAGCATGTTTTCCTAGATTAGACAGGCCCAATGAGTGGATAATAAATTGAACAATAGATTATATGTCATCTTATCTGAATTTTAACCCTCCATTCTAAATTAGTCACATAGTGAGAGCTGACAACTATTTGTTGGATGATGTGGTAGTGACATTTCCCTCCTACATAGTCATATATGATGTATCAACAAAGATGATGTGGTATAGTATAATTAGTTAGAGGATATAATGTGGTAGTGAGGATGATGTGGTGTTGGCAAGACTACATATACCATCAACATGACATCATCTAAATGCTGTGGCACCTCTAGGAACTGCCACATGGTAAATATAAATGGCATATTAAACACTAAAAAATGTGTGATATATGGCACCTCTCCTGAGCCACCACATGGCATGATGACATCACACTAACATCATTAAGATGATGACTATGAATCCCTAGGGTCAGAGTCACATGGCATGGTCATATTGTGGAAAATGGCTAAGCACTAATCTCGATAAGATCACGAAATTATGGTCATATCATTGACAACATGGAAGGGTTAAGCCCCATGGTCTATTATCATACTGCGACATTGTGTTTTAATAGAGGTCTTATTGGAGCAATGGCTGGCCCTAAGGTCGCCTCTCGAGCCTTGAGTCCTTGTTAACACACATATATACCCACTTTGTGACTCAAATTAAGCATACATTGAATGAATGACATGCTTGTCTTTGTGACCTAGCTTGAGGTTGATATCTATAATCAAGACGTGTTTGAACTATTATGTGATGGCTAGTTGATAGTTCTAGCTTTCAGACATTGGTATCTTTACACACACACACACACATATATATTGTGTTACAGTTAAATCTCATGTGAGCTATCATACAAGTCAATACCTATCGTGGTTTTGGGCTCTACAGCCTTGAATTGATATGTATATGCACTTTTCTTAGAGTGAGTGACTGATCAATCAGGCTAGTTGGTTGTATGGTATGGCTCGCTCAATGGAGGTCATGGGTTCAAGTCCAGTTAGACTTGATCAATTGTTTTATATATGGGGACATTGACACCCTGGTTTTTATCATTATGTAGAACAAGTCAATAGTTGTAGAGCCTGTAAAATGCCATTTAGTATGATGCATCCAGAATGTGCATTTTATCAAATAATTAATATTTTGTATGGTTTTATATAGTTTTTAAATGGTTTCTGAGCATTTATGGGCCTATTTCAAAGACAAATTAAATTCTGGAAGAAGCATGATGATTAGGATTTAGTTGTGAACATTTATGAAGATAGGAAACGCCTTGATGATGTATTTGTTTATGTTTAGAATCAATATTTTGTGCTTTTGCAGCTTATGAGTAGATTGTATTTAGTGTCTTATATATGGCAAAAATAGGTTCCAAGAAGGGTTTTATGTGACGAAGTCATTGAACAAGTTGTAAAAAAGTATTGACAAGATACAACACATTGATGACAATAGTGTCATAGTAGTAACATGATTAGTTTTGAAAACGTCCATTTAAGAGAAGGTGGACTGAGTTTGAAATATTGTGAAAAGTGGTCCACACGAAATTGAAGGAGGAGGTTGACGCCTTAATCAGGTTTTATCCTAATGCAAGTGGGTGTTTGCACATCTTCAGAGGTTGGTGCCTTAATCAAGTTGTAGTCTATTGCAAGTGATTTCTTGCACATTTTCAAGGTTGGTGCCTTTTAGGTTGTAGTCTATCACAAGTAGTTGTTTGCACATATTGGGGGTGGGTGCCTCCATCGGGCCGGTGCCTACAAATCTATATAATGAGTTAAAGAAGAATAATTTTTGGTTTTCTCTAGTAATATTTTCCACGTAAAAGCTAGTTTCCTCTTATGCTGATGTGATGATGGATTCTTGATGCATGGCTTCATTTATTGTTGTGATGCTAATTATTATGATACACTACTACATGGTTGATTATTGTTGAAAATGTTAAAATTATAAGCTTGCTCATATAGTGATTCACCTCCCCCCCACACCCTGCCCCCTCCCATTGTAATCTTTGGTCTAAAAGAAACGAGATGAATCAAATCTCTTGAGGTGCTAACCTTTCCTCAAATTTTGCACTAAAAAATAATGATTATAATTTTTGAAGGATTCATTTTTGGTAATTAAATTCTAAAATAAATGTTGTGTTTTGTTCTATTATGAGTATGTTTTGTAATGAGGGTTATTTAAAATTTAGTAACAAATATTGAAATAGTGTGTTTAAATTGCTAAATCTTAATGAGTTAATTTTTTTAAAGAAATTTTAATATTATAAATCAATTTATATAAGAGTTTTTAAATAAGTTTTTAGTGGTAGTTAGTATTCGTCACTTGGTTTAAATATAGGTAATTTGAATATGAATTGCTGACAGGGTGTGAGATGATCAATTAAATTTTCATAAAAAAAAAATAGAAATGAAAGTGAAAATGTTGTGCTAAAATGTTGCTTTTTGGTGAGCACCCTACTTCATTGGTTGTAAAGAAGTTTTATAACTTTATTTTTTTGGCAGTGTTTGGTTCAAATTGATATGGAGAAAGTTAGTTTCAACCAAATGAGATGTCAATTTCAAGAAATTGTTTTAACACAACCAATCGTCTCCTAAAAAGTTCATGGGAATTGAACATGATTGATATAGAGGTAAGCAATTGTGTTTGTGGCGGTGAAGACATGGGGATATGAAACAAAATTTTACTGTTGTCTCTCAATGACATCTCTTTCTTTGGCAGAGAAAAATTGATTTGGGATGATCTACAAATTGTGATTTAGTATTAAATTATTTTTTAAATTAAATTGTAAAAACAAGTTAATTTATATTTATGAATCATTTATATTAACAATTGTTTTACTATTAATTTAAACCACTAGTAACTATAGATGGATATCAAAACATGTAGTGTCTAATCAAAATACATAGTTCCTAAAACATTTGGTGAAATAAAAAATCTTTTAAAAAAATAATATTAAAATAAATAAAATATAACATTAGCCCTTTAAAAAAAATCTAAATACTATACATTTGTCTATGATTTGTGATTTAGTATTAAATTTGTTGAATTTGACACTTTCACTTTGAATAAAGCCATGAATAAAGTTGCAATAACTTTAACAAAATTTAGACATTAACTTTTTGCATGGTAATTGAGGCCAATCTTTTGTGTTTGGTTTGAGGAAAGAAGATAAAACAAGTTTAACAAAGCAATAGAAACATATGAGATATTGAAGACTAAACTCCCAATAAATGTCCAACAATCTCCAACTTCAAAGAGGAATCCTAATAATACCTAGCTAGAGTTGAAAATCCTTGGATGGGCACAAACATTAATCATAGACACATGAAAGGAATTATAAAAAAATGAATTCAAGAAGATTTATTTCTTGTTATAAGATCAATTTCTTGAATTTTTGATATACATGGAGGTAGAAATTATAAAAACTATGCTTAAATAAAACAAAGTCCACAAAGTTAGGAAAAAAATGTTCATGAGATCCTAAAAATTAGTAACTATATATCAATAATTATTAATTATAAAAGTAGTGTAAGCAAGAAAAACAATTATGATTAATGTAATTGGAATTGAAAATAGAGAAAAAATAGAAAAAAACAACATATAAGTCAAATTAAAAGTAAATGGCCTTTTAGCGACAATTCTTTTTTGTTAATTTTAATCAAAATCCTATAAGGTCTTTTCAAGACATTTTTTTATTTTGTTTAATTTAATCAAAACCCTACACAGATTTTTTAAAACTTGAGTTTAAATTGTTTAACCTGCATAATTCAAGTGCCCAAGGGGTTTTTCATGGTGCTGAATCCATTTATGTATTCAAAATTGCATTTTAAATAACATTTTTTTTTTAAATTGTCTTGCGGGATTTTAGCGAATTCTCGTGAAAAGGGTTATTAAGTTAGACTAGGCCAAAAAAATATTGGAAAAGAAAAAAAAAACACCAAAAAAATTAAAAAAAAATAAAAACTAAAAACAAAATTAGAACTAATATAATGGAATGAAAGTTACTAAGAACCCATAATAGGACTTTCAACCAATCACTTACATTATAATAAATTTAACTAATAATATAAATAACAAAATGAAATTTCCAATGAATTTAATATTGGTAAGCATTATAAATTTTTGGTCAAGGACAAAAGCAACTAATGCCTAAAAAGTATAATAAAGTTAATTAAACTTTGATTTTTAAATTTATTTATATTTTCAAAAATTAAAATAATATTTCTTAAATATTTATCAAATTTCACATAAAAAAAAAATAAAATATACAATTTTTTTTTGTTTTTTTTAAATTAAAACTATACATTTAAATTAACGTCAAATGATTCTAACTATAATTGTTTGGTGAACAATTTGTTTCTTTAAAAACATATATGACTCACCAAATTTATAATTATTTATTATAAAATTATAATTAAAATAATAATTAAAAAAATCTTATTGTATATATATAATAATAATATTATATTATTATATAAACTTCAACATACTCTAAATCCTAAATAAATTATGTCAACTTTTGCACATAACTTACACATAAACTTGTAATCCTTTGAAACATAATATTTCCTTTTTAAGGCCCTCAACAATTAGGCTACCCAAAAATATTCTTATAAATGAAATGATATAGGTGAGGGCCACCATTACTTGTGCGCCCTCCCAACCATGTCGCAAAACCACGTGTCAATCAACATGGATCCAGTGTGACACCTGCCCATCGTGGAACTCCACGTGCTGGGCATCGTGTCGTCACATAAAACTTTGTGCCTGCGCCATTTCTTCCATTTGTTTGGGGTCATTGTTGCGATGTTCCATTTTCCCTTTTTCGTTTTGCTCGGGGCCAATTGTTGGTCGAAGCACCCCATCGAAGATGGTGTAGGACGGCCCCAGAACCTGCGCGCTTCGTCTGGTACGCAAGTGTTGTTGCAAATGTTTGTTCGAGGTTTAGGGTTTGTGGACCCACGTGCTTCATTGGTACGCATATGCTGATGCAAATGTTTGTTCAAATTTTAGGGTTTGTGGTTGGAACAACGCTTCTGCTTTTTTTGTGGTTTTCCGCCTGGATTTCTTGGTCGTTCTGGACTGCCGGTTGTTTAGGGTTTCTCTGGTGGTTGTAGTTTTACTGAGCTTGAGGTAATTGTTTAATTTGTTGTTTTGTGCAGGTCTTTTTGTTGGTTTTCTATTGTCTAATGGATTTTTCTTCTCGTTGCAGGTGTGGACAAGGTCGTTGTAGGTGTGGAGGTGGTCAGGTGAGCTCCGGGGAAGGTCGGCGACTATCACCGGTAGGATTTTAATCCTACCAGCAATTTCTCTGTCTTTTTCAAAAGAAACAACTCTTTTTGATTATTTTGTAACTTTCTATGGCAGGTTTTGAGGGTTTGGGTTTTTGTGGATATTTTGATGTTGTTTGTGGCTTTCAATGATGGTATTTACGAATTTGTGAATTTTCATTATTTATGCTGTTTTCGTAGTCTATTTTGTTATGGCAGGACCTATTTGCATAGGCCTAGAGGAATAGAGCATTCCATTCATCTCTGTTATAGCCCAAACCTGCTCATTCCCATCCCCAAATGTTACAAACCCATTTCCTTTTGAATGGTCTGTAATGTTATCAGTAATAGCCTTTGCCCCTTTTACAGATTGGTATACAGATCTGAAGGTCTCTTGTAACAACTTGTTTGTGTCACTAGATGCCAAATCTCCCATGAATATAGTAAAATCTTCTGAACTCTTTTCTGTACCGCTATTCATTGCCCAATTTAACTTGTAAAATTGTTCAGCCCTAGGCATCTGTATGTCATTGTAATTTTGGAGAGCCATCTAGGCCACTGCCTAGCTCGCAAACTCCAACAAGCCATAACCCTCTGATTGCGCAGTCTACTTATTGCGAATAATCTTAATGGAATGAAGGTCTTGGGCAAAATCTAAACATCGGTGCACATAATTCTCATCCATCCAATGCTGCAAACTGTCGAACCAGAGGGTCTTGATCTCCCCGGCGGAGCTCTCTTATTGCGGGGATTGCCGCACCATAACCTGAGGTCAAGGTTGGGGTTAGGGTTGGGGCTGGGGTGGCTAGGGCCAAAACCTAGTTTTGGAGGCAAGGGCATCATCATAAATTGTTCTTGATGTTGTTGCTGCTGGGAATCGATTGCAGGGACTGCCATGGGCTCTTGCTACATCAGTCTGAAATCTTTACAAGAACAGAAGAAAAAATCCCAAATACAGTAATGCGCGCCCCAGTAAATCAATGGCAGCGCGATGGGTATGATAAAACTTTATTAATGCTAGGAAAATTTTGAACCAGAACCTACCCTGATCAGAAAGACAAAGGGAAAATGGAACATCGCAGTAATGACCCGAAACAAATGGAGGAAACCCTCTTGATATGTCTGATAGACTCCTTGCTTTCGATGTTATTTTAACCATCCTGTGCCATCCTCGGTCGTCCTGTGCCATCCTCGGTGGAGGGCTTCACCAAACAACTGGCCAGGCCAGCAATTCCCTCTCCTCTTAGCCAGCAACTCCGCTCTCCTCTTGGCATCAAGCACAGAGCACATGCTCTGTCTGTCAACAAATAAAATGTGTTCAGGTTCTTTGATGTTAACAAGCCTTCAGAATTGCCTCTGTATATAACATTTATGTTTGTTTGTTTGTCCCCTTCTCTATTAGTTTACAGGAAAATTGTTCACGATGATGGGCTGCCATAGCTGGGCTTCATGCCTTGGCTATCTTGATGTACAGTTCTATATATACATGATTAAATGATACGATTTTTACTTAATTGTTGCAGTTTGTAGCCACCACAATTGAAATTTTTGTGTCCTGTTTATTTTTGGGGATGAGAAGATGATTAAATGATGCTAGTTTTACTTGACTGTTGTAGTTTGTAGCCACCTCAATTGAAATTTTTGTGTCCTGTCTTTTTTGGGGTTGAGAAGATGATTAAATGATGCTAGTTTTACTCAATTGTTGCAGTTTGTAGCCACCTCAATTGAAATTTTTGTGTCCTATTTTTTGTGGGGTCGAGAAGAGATTTGGGTTTAGGTATGGTTATTCGTTAGAAATGCATAGGAGGATGATTAAACTTCATTTGCTTAAGGATTTAGGTTATTCTCATATTTACAACAATTATATTGGATGTGACTCTCTGGTCATGTGGTAATGAAGATCTAGACAGGGGGTGTGTTGCTATATTAGTGATCTATGTTTGGACCTGGAACATGAATTTGAATTTGAAGGTTTTCATATTAGTGATCCAGGACCTAGAAAATGAATTTGAATTTGAAGGTTTTCATATTAGTGATCCAGGACCTGGAACCTGAAATTGAATTCGAAGGTTTCCATATGGAGAAAAATATAGAGATGGGGTGTTGTTATTTTAGTGATCTATGTTTGGACATGGAACTAGGATTTTGAATATCTGAATTTAAATTTGAAGGTTTTTTCCTACTCTACTTAATAATGTGTGCTCTCAAAAAATTATTATGAGATAAGACTGTCTGGTCATTTGATTTATGTATTTAGCCTTTTTCCTATACCTTTGCCCATTATCTCTTGTCTATTATTCATCCAGTGTTGCCACTTCTGCAATGTTTATTTCATTTATTGGTCTGTAATAGTATTCTGAATTAGAAGATTGGTTTTCTCGTCCATCGAACAATAACAAATCATTATGTAGCTTTGCTGGCATATTCCTCTTGTTAATGATAAATTTTCTTCTTCCCAGGAAATTTTTGGTCAATTTACAATTATTTAATTGTTGGTTTTGTCTCTTGCATAGAGTCTCTACGCTTGCTCGCAACTTTGAATCTACCCTATCAAATCTGAAAAATGACTGAAATAATAATCCTAACGCCCTTAGAATCCTATAATACAAATTTCATTATTTTTTTCCTTTTTATAAATAGATATCAACTATATTTTAAAGATAAAGATAATTCTAGGCCAGCAATTCCCTCTCCTCTTGGCATCAAGGAGAGAGCACATGCTCTGTTTGTCAATAGATAAAATGTGTTCAGGTTCTCTGATGTTAACAAGCCTTCAGAATTGTCTCTATATATAACATTTCTGTTTGTTTGTTTGTCCCCTTCTCTATTAGTTTATAGGAAAATTTTGTTCACAATGATGGGTTGCCATAGCTAGGCTTCATGCCCTGGCTATCTTGATGTATAGTTCTATATATACATGATTACATGATATGAGTTTTACTTAACTATTGCAGTTTTTAGCCACTGCAATTGAAATTTTTGTGTCCTGTTTATTTTTGGGGATGAGAAGATGATTAAGTGATGCCAGTTTTACTCAATTGTTGCAGTTTGTAGCCACCTCAATTGAAATTTGTGTGTCCTATTTTTTGTGGGGTTGAGAAGAGATTTGGGTTTAGGTATGGTTATTGGTCAGAAATGCATAGGAGGATGATTAAACTTCATTTGCTTAAGGATTTAGGTTATTCTCATATTTACAACAATTATATAGAGATGGGGTGTTGTTATTTTAGTGATCTATGTTTGGACATGGAACTAGGATTTTCAATATCTGAAAATTTGAAGGTTTTTTCCTACTCTACTTAATAATGAGTGCTCTCAAAAACGTATTATGAGATAAGATTGTCCTGTCATGTGATTTCTGTATTTAGCCTTTTTCATATGCAACTTGATAATGAGTGCTCTCAATTTCTCAAGTGTCCCCTCAACGAATAAAATTATCAGTGGCTTTTTGACATTTAATATAACTTATTATGAGGTAGATTGCCTCCTCATTTGAGACTGTTTGGTCATTTTATTTTTGTATTTAGCCATTTTCCTAATCCTTTGGCCATTATCTCTTGTCCAGAGTTGGAATGGAATGTTATTATTGAATTCCCAAACATCGTAGCAATGACCCCAAACAAATGGAGGAAATGGCGTAGACACGGAATTTTATGTGATGACGCGATGCCAAACACGTGGACCTCCACAGTGGACAGGTGTCATACCAGATCCATGCGCTTTGACACACAGAATAACTTATAGAAATAGTTTTTATCATAATTAATATTTTACAGAAAGACATATTCCATTGAAAATTTATTTTCAACACACAGTTAGGTTGCCAGAAGAAAGCACTACTAGGTTGTAAGCCAAAATGTTTCTGTGAAAAGAAAAAGATACAATCTAGTGTTGTAAGCCAAAATGTTCAAGTGCCAAGAAAAAGATATACTCCATCCAAAATCCACATCATAATGTGGTTAGAACTAGAAACATTTGAGACCCCTATTCTTTATGGCCCTGAGAATCTTGAGTGCCAAAACTCCCCGAGTTACCTTCTTGAGACAGGTAGGTTAGCCTACCAGTCAAGGGTTGATTAGGAAATGGTTGATTGTTTCCATATGATTAATTCCAATTTGTAGCTTCCAACCATGGAGGTACTAAGTACCCATACCTCACATTTGCACTACTGACCCCTACATTAAGTGGAGGTGTGTAATGAGCATACAGAGAATTGACACCAACTTTGGTAGGATCAAGGAAAGTGGATAAACCCTCAGTTTGAGAGTGGGGCAGTTGAATGTTTATGAGATCTTGGAATAATGGTGTATTATCTACAATGCAGTCCAATGAGTTTGAAATAATCTTGGTTTCATTAGCTATTCTTATATCGTCGATCATCCCTTGTTCCTTTTCAAGCATTTGTTGTGCCTTTCATTTTTCCTTTTCCTATCTTGCCATTTTCTTTTGTTGGTCCTTAACTTACCTTACTTTATCTCTTTCAATCCTTTCATCTACTCGAAGTTGCGTTGCAACAATCCTTGTTGCCTTCTTCTCCTTGACTAGATCGGTCTTTTTCTGTTTTAATTCTTGCATTTCAAATTTCTTTTTTTCAGACTCAACTAATAGGTTTATATAGTCCTCTGAGGTGAGTAACTGTGAGCTTCGGCCCAAACAAAGACTACTTGGTGCACTTTGCTTTTTTTTCATTGATACCCTCTCTACTGGTAGCTTTAGGAATTGTCCAAGTGTCTTCTCCACCCCTCCCACCTGCATGTCATTGCTTGGTACTTCACTTTCAGTATCTATAGGAACCGATTGAACTATATCATTATCTTCATTTAATTCCTCATTATGTCCTTCTTCTTATTCCATTTATCTCTTGTCCACAAAAAAATGAACAATTTCACTCTTCAATTCTACTGGTTGTAAGGGCATGTTCATGCTTTCTTCATTGGTTGCTGAGACACTATGTGCATTCATACTGATCATTGCTTCTACTAGCCATGAAGGTGGGGTTACTTGGTTTGGCAATGCCAATTGGTCATTGTCAACTGCATGTTCAACAATATCATTAACAATATCAGCAACAGGAATTTCATGTTCTTGAGTTGGTGGAATGATCTCCATGTTACTATGAATTTGTTCATTGTTATATTGTGTTTCACATACAATTTCATTATCTTCATCATATAAGTATCCTTGAGACAGGGAAATCATATTACCAGCTGCAACAACATCATCTTGGTCGTCTACTTCTTGCACTTCAACACCTGTTTGGGCATTCCCTTCTTCCTGACCATCCACATGAAATGCTTGGCTACAACCAGTATCATGCATAAGAGAATCATAGTTCAGTGGCCAGATTCTTGTCCTCCTAAATCCAACCTTGATATTTGATGGTGTCAAAGCCATTTTAAAAGCTTTACTTACAAGCTCTGCTAGCTCAAACCTTTTCACCTCAACCCCTGGATTCTTTGTCATCCATGCAGCGTGCTCTGACCTGAAATAATTCTTGAAAGGGCCAAACACACTAACATCAAAGGGTTGCAGTCTGTGAGTGGTATGGGCAGGGAACTTCAACAGGTCGATGCCTAAATTGTTTGCTTCCTCAAATTTTTGTACAGCCATGTGGCTCCCATGACCATCTAATATCAAAAGGTGTCTATTATTAGGTGAGACGCCACCTGGTACCGATGCAGCAAAGTGAAAAAGCCAACTCGGAAACAGTTCTTTAGTCATCCATGCATGGGGATGTGCAGCCATGCATGCACCTAGTTCACAGTTCTGTATATAGTTTTTCAGTTGATTTTTACCTTTGAATAGATAAAATCCTGGGATTGAAGTACCAATTGCATTGAAACAACATAAAATAGTTATGCACTCCCTGCTCTTGGGAAAAATCTTTGGCACATTTCGGCTCCCTCTCTTGGAAATTACCCGCATGCCACAATTCCTCCCTGCTTGTAAACCTGTTTCATCACAGTTCCATATATGTTCTGCTCCATAAGAATGTTTATCGTAAGCACTAGAAAGTGTATCATAGAACTTTTAAACAACTGCAGGGCACAAATTTAATGCTCTGTCTCTGTCAAGGCCCTCAGCAATACACAATACAAGTTCTGGATGCCTTTTTTTAAATCCAAACCACCATGATTTACCAGGAAACCCATCTTTGAATTGTTGAAAATGCAACAAGATGATGGAGCTTAGTGAAAAGAAGTCACCTTCACTGAGTGGGCCCGTAGGCTATTTTTGGTGCAAAGTCTATTTTTAGACTTGTTTATTTTTAGACATATGGATCATGGTCTATGAGTTACAGGATGCTATTTATGGATGATTGGTCATGTTGGTAAAAATAGATGGACCTCTATTTTTAGACATATGGGTGGAATCTATTTTTAGACTGCTAGTCTAAATATAGAATAGTCGAATATTATTAGCTCTTAATAATATTTGGACTATAAACATTATCTTATCCTCTTATAGCACTTCAGTTCGAGCTACGGATGTGGCACATGCAACTTCCAGAAGGAAATACGGTTTTCTTATGGGTTAGTTGAGCTATTGCATGAAGGATTTCAGTTAGAACTCATGTGATGGAGTTTGGTGGAGTTGATTAAGGAGTTGATGGAGTTATGTTCAGTTTGACTTAGTTGAACTAGTTGTATTTAGTCTAATTGCCAAATACACTAGTGATGAGTGATGTTAATTAATTATTAATTAATTCACTAATTATTAACTCATAAATCAACTAAATAATACATCAGTTAACTCAGTGCATGGACAGTTCAGTGGAGACAAGTGTTAGAGGTGAGTGAAAGGGCAA
>APFE030831541.1:0-11701 GCA_000404065.3 Pinus taeda
GAATATATCCATTATATCAAAATGGCACCCAATGCATTGTCCAATACATACACGATGATGATATAGAGATCAAAACAAAAACACATAACCAAGGAGGCTAGAAATGGCCTCTACAATAAAAGTCTGTGACCAGTACTACTGGCTATTGTTAGAGTTGCCAACATCATTTGGCTCAGTGTTACTTGGGAGCAGGAGCGAAAGCGGGGAGTGAGAGCGACATTTTCAGAAGCTCCCGGTTTGGGAGCGAATCCCGAAGGAGTTCGACAACCAATGTCACTAACATCAAGGTACATAGAGGGATTGGTGCTCTTGATTAAATACGAGTTCCATACCCTAATACATGACAAAATTCAATGGAAACATTGGAATCCCCCAATCCTAAAATCCTGAAAAACTGATAAGTCTGCTGGATTTTGAATGAAATCTAAAATTCCACTTTCTCCATATGAAATCCAATGAGGCTGGAACCACTCTCAAACATCCTGAGTCATTTCATGGTAGTGTTAAAAATTTAAGTAAAATGATGAAAATGAAGATTAAGGAGAATGTCACTTTTACTTCAAGAATCTAACATTACCATGAAGAGCATATCAATACTAGGGATCAGAGTCAAACAGGGAAATCCATGAGTCAAACAGGGAAACCTAGGGAGTCCTCAAAAATAAAAAAAAAGAGACGTTTTTTTGGGTTCACTGGTTGCTGTACGTAACCCGGTTGGGTTGATATGGACTCAGCCGGCTAGGTCTAAAAACACTGGATCCATCAGATGGATGTCAAAACGACATTTTTGAACGGGGTAATAGAAGAGGAGCTATACATTGAACAACTAGAGGGCTTTGAAATTCTTGAGAAGAAGTCTCATGTATGCAGATTGAAGAAAGCATGGGCTGAAGCAAGCACCGAGAGCATGGTATGGTCGAATAGATGGCTACTTGCAGAGGATGGGATTTGTCAAGAGTGACGCGGATCCAAATCTCTACTATCTGGTTGTAGAGAATGAGCTGCGAATCTTAGTATTGTATGTGGATGATCTCTTTTTGACAGGATCATCTAGACTAATTGGGGACTGCAAGAAGAATCTAGCCACATAATTCGATATGAAGGATTTGGGACAAATGCACTACTTCCTAGGGTTGGAAGTTTGGCAGCAGAAGGGAGAAATATTCCTTGGGCAAGGAAGTTATGCTATAGAAATCTTGAAAAGATTCGGGATGGAGGACTGTAGACCTATGGCTATGCCAATGATCACCAACTAGAAGAAGATTGATGTTTCAGAAGACAAGGATGTCGATCCCACCCTATATCATAGGGTCCCTGATGTATCTTGTCAACATTTGCTACGCTGTAAACACCCTTAGTCAGTTCACGATGGAACTAGAGAGGGCACAATGGGCATCAACCAAACACGTTCTCAGGTATTTACAGGGAACAATTGATTATGGGCTCTTGTACACTAAAGGTAAGGATATCAGTTTGAGTGGATTTACTGATGTAGATTGGGCAAGAAGTTCAGTGGATTGGAAAAGCACCTCTGGTTACTGTTTCAACATTTGGATCAAGAATGACCTCTTGGTGCAGTAGGAAACAGAAGGTTGTGGCTCTGAGCTCCTCTGAGGCAAAATATATGGCAACAAGCACAACTTCGTGTGAGGCCATATGGCTTAGAAAACTGCCGGTGAACCTATTCAGAAAGAATATGGAGGCGACCAGGATCATGTGCGACAATCAGAGTTGAATCAACCTATTTGAGAATCCAGTGTTTCATGATAGGTCGGAACATATTGATATCCGGTGTCACTTTGTCAGAGACTGTGTCCAACAAGGAGCTGTATAGTTGAGCTACACTCCTACAGGGGAACAGGTGGCGGACATCTTCACCAAGGCCCTTGGAAGGACAAAGTTTGACTACTTCAGGGAAAATATGGGGATGGTGAAGAACCCGTTTCACAAGTAGAAACGGGAGTGATAACAGCACATATGCAGAGGGAGTTGCAGTGGGGATGCGGTGTTGGGAGAAAGGACCAGCAACACCACAGATGCAGAGGGAGTTGTCGTACATATGCAACAGTGGCAGTGGCGAAGCCATGGGCAGCAGTACAGGATGCAGTAGTGCAGAGGATGATGGGCAACAAGACTAGCATTAGCACAGGGACCGATGCCGTATGATCAGGGTGATGCTCAGTGAGGAGTATTGCTAGAGCATAGTCCTCACTAAGAGGGAGTGTTGATTTGAGGTAGCATCAGATGTGTTCTAGCCACGAAAATTGGTGGAGAGGCTAAGGCACATGAGATCTCCAATACCGAGAAAGGGTTTGGGTAGATTCTAAATAGTTTGGGAGATATTAAAATAATTAATATTTTTAATGAAGTCCCTAAGTCTAAACTCAGGGAAAATAAAATACTAATATTAATTAATATAAAACTGTGTTATAATGGCCCAAAAGTCATGGATCAAGCCAGATCTAATCTTAGCCATTGATTAGGGACTTAATCTTGGTAGTGGATTTGTCAATGAGAAAAGGATAAGAGGAGGCTCGAGGGTCACTTGGAGAACACACTGAGGGAGACCAGCCAATTCAATTTCTGGAGCGGGGTTAGCTGAGAAATTGAATTAGTGGTCTGGTGAGCAGTCAGGAGGCAACAAGTACAGAACAGAGAGACGAGATCAACCACTAGAGATCAACGCTGAGGCAAGAGAGGCAGACGTAGGGAATTCCAGGTAGACGCAGAGCCATCAGGAGACTGCGCAGTCATTAACTTCGCCTGCATGGGTGACACAGAGAGGTCCAAGGCTGACGCAGTCAAGCAGGGGCTGACACTGAGGGTCTGAGAGCCACACAGAGGTCAATCGGGTTGATGCTGGGATTGGGAGAAGTGTTGGAGAATTTTTTCAATTTGTGGGTAAGCCAGTTTGGCACCCTGTTGTACTGAAGAATTGTTGAATAATGAAAACCTCCCTTGCTATTTTTTCGGGGACTGTTTTCCAAAATAATTGTGTCAATATGTTGATTCTTGTGCATATTTTTGTCTCTATATTACGATGTGATATCTGCAACAATATTTATTTTACTGTTTATTGAAGTAATTTCATAAATAACTTATTGTGGAATAAGTTGAAAAAATAAATCAGCTGCTGCAGTGATAGAATTTTCACATAATTTCTGAGTCTTGTTGGAAAATTAGGACCTTTGTCATTAATATCACCCTCTAAGCATTAATATCTAGAGGTATCTTTGTCATTACCTCTAGATTTGTATAGGGATCTTTGTCGTTAATATCACTCTCTAAGCATTAACATAAGATAGAAAAAACATAGCATGTCAAGTCAAGATTTTGTTTGAGTGATGAGTATATTTTAGTAGGGTCATGATAGATGAGTTCGACAACCAATGTCCCTAACATCAAGGTACATAGAGGGATTGGTGCTCTTGATTAAATACGAGTTCCATACCCTAGTACATGACAAAATCCAATGGAGCAATTCCCCCAATCCTGAAATCCTGAAAAAATGATTACTCTGCTGGATTTTGAATGAGATCTAAAATTCTACTTTCTCCATATGAAATCCAACAAGGTCGAAACCACTCTCAAACATCCCGAGTCATCACATGGTAATGTTAAAAATTGAAGTAAAATGATGAAAATGAAGATTAAGGAGAATGCCACTTTTATTTTAAGAATTTGACATTACCATGAATCACATATCAATACTAGGGCCATATGCTTGATCATTAGGCTGCCCCACTAAAAAATTATTGTTTCTTTGAAAGAAAATTGCGTTTGGATTGTTTTTGCAAAAAAGGCTAGGGAGCAAATTTCGGGAACACACTTTCGGGGTCACTCCTGCAGGGAGCATGCTCCAGGAGTTGCGGGGGGGGGATCTGCTCCCCCACAACCTTGATCAAGATTGACCCTCATACCTTTCCACCCCTAGACTTGCAATCTGGAAGTGCATTAGGTACTTGTAGGGTGGTTATTATGGGATAGTTAGATTATTGTCTTTGCATTTTTTGTAGGCTTTACAATCTGCTACATAGGACAACAAATTATTTTGACTTGTAACTCTCTAACCGATACCTCAAATTGAAAAATAATTGCATATTTGGTTAGATTATTATCTGTAGACCAAATTCCATATGTCACGCACCATAGATTTACTGTTTTGGTCCTACTAAAATTACCGTTTAGTTTTCCGCTGCACAGTCATATCTTTTATAGTAAGCAGTTTCGAAAGATTAACACCTCCACATGAAGTGGCCCCATATAAGGCACTAATCTTGTTTGGGATCATTTGGGGTTATCTTAGTGACTCCTCCCTTCGTCATGGAGGTTGTTGGGCCTAAACAACAGGGGGCTTGTAACAAGGTGACAATTGCCCCCCACCCTATGTGTGCTTATCCAACAAGTTGCTAGGACCTTAGCAACCTTGCTAATTAGAGTGGTAACAAGTCCAAACTTTATATTTTGCAATATCCTAAACCATCTAGAATCTAGATTCCTCTCCTCTTGTCTAACCTTTGCTTCTACTTCGATTCTTTAGGGATATTAGTCAACATTGTCCAATTTTGATCAAACTGCCTAATCCAAGCCTTAGAATATGGTAGAAAAAGCTTACCATGCTTGATCAATGATTTTGACTTGAGTGAAGGGTACATTTTTTCTAAGGCCATGATAAAGGAGTTCAACAATCGACAACAACAACACAGGGGTACATATAGGGTTTGGTGCTCTTGATTAAATGCCAATCACATACCCTCATACGTGATATAATCTAATGAAATGGCACAATTTCATTGATCTTCAAATCTTGAGAATTGTTAAGTTTGCAGAATTTTGAATGGGATATGAAATTCTGTTTTTTCCATATGAAGTCTGATGAAGTTGGAACCACTCTCAAACATCATGAGTCATTTCATGGTAATGTTAAAAATTTAAGCAAAAGGATGAAAATCACTTTTACTTTAATTCTTAAACGTTACCATTATGGAGCATATGGAAAGTGTTTAGGGGCATTAGGGAAGCGCCTTAGGATGTCTGGGAATCATGGTTCGTCACATAGTGGTTTGAAAATTCCAAAAAAAAGCCCTTGGGAATCGTGCAAGTATTTTATGGAATCGTAGTTTGGGCCTATGAAACCTTGCCAGAACCACGGTTCAGGCCTGTGGAACAATGATCTTGAACCGTCACGGTTCTGAAAGTCAAGGAAGCGTGATTGGATCTACGGTTCAACAACAATTCTACATGAGATGCAAATTTGGCTTCTGAACCAAGGGGGCGGGGGTGGTTCCTACAACACTGGGCTAAACCAGCGACCTTGACTGGTTCTGAGGGGTTTGTATGTGGAACTTGCCATTCAAACCCAAAATGACCAATTACATGCACAACTGGCTAGTTCCATAACTGAACCATCTGGTTTTGTATGGAACTTGTCTTTCTAGTTTGAACTAGCTGATTTTGTACAATTTAATATAGTCATGCTTGGACCCACTAAATTCACCCAAAATCTAGGGAAGGATTTGAAGTCTAAAAGTCTAAACCTAATTCTAAACCAATGTTATTAGACTTGGAATTGACAAAAACTTTGCAAGGCAAAAGAGCAAAGAGTTTGAATCAGATTGAAAAAAATAAATCGACAAGTACAAAAGAATAAAAAATACACATTTTGATTACAATTTTTTTTTATTGATATTCGATAAAGCCATGTCCATTCAATGCACAATATCAATAGATTTTTAAAATTGAATAGGTTTCTGATATATAATATGAATTCAATTCAAGAACTAGAAGCATTTGCTTATAAAAGTTAACTAAATAATAAAATACTAAATTTCAAATAGGTAGGAAAAACCGAAGAAGTTAAGAAGTAGTTTCCTCCATGTCTTTGGCTCCTTGATCCTCAAGGTTTTCCAAGTCCTCCTTGTGAAAACGAGGATACTCCTTCAATTGAAGCTTACTGGATGTAGTATCTAGCTTTGCCTGTTCTAAATTCAAGTCGACAACTAAACGGTCCAAACTTATCATCATCATGAAACATTGAGATGCAAGTTAAACTTTAAAGTTTCAACTTCAAATTAATCCTTCCAAATCAAATAACAAGCCTTTAGATAAATTGAGCTTAGTCTCATTTTTCTTAGTGTCTTACCTTGCAATTGATTATTGCAACGCTGAGGATTGCAATGGACAAATACAAGTTCATTTAAGCACTTTTATGTTTATCAGTTATGCTTCGTGGAATGTATTTTCACAAATATGCTCCAATTGTGCTCGCAACCTAAAGTACTGTAGATCTGATTTAAGATTCGAATGGAAAATCTCTTAAGATTTGACATATCACTGTTGATGTTTTGCCGTTAAAGACATAGCCACTGGTAGTGTTTCAAGAGTCAAGATTAAAGACTATCAGGTCGAACTTTATCGACGAGTGCAAAATTTAAGGCAGAAAGGTATGACCGTAAAGGAATACACAGAGGAGTTTTATCGTGTAAACTTGCGGGCTGGTTATACTGATGATACTCCAGAGAAGACAACGAGATACATGAATGGATTGAGGCTAGAAATACTGGATGAGATCAGTATTCTCTCTCCACGAAATATAGAAGAAGCCTTTCAGAGTGCTGTAAAGGTTGAAGAAAAAATTAACAGGAAACAGAATAATAGGAGAGGACGAGGAAATGGCAGAGGACGAGGACAGTCCTACGACAGAGGGAGAACTGCCACTAACAGCGAAGAAGGCAGCAACTCCAGAACTTCAGGGACAGTAGAGAAGGGAGATAGCACTAGAGGAGGTCGGCCATATCAGTGGGGAAGAGGAAATGGTCGCGGAAGAGGGACTAATGTCCAGTGCTACAGGTGCCATAAGTGGGGGCACAGATCCTTCGAATGCCCGGAAGCCGAGCATGCTAGCCAGAGGGGAGCATTTGTTGCGCAGCCTGAGGAAGTTGAAGCACAGCCCCGGGAGGTAGAAAATTTGGCAGAAATAGAAGAGGCTTTAGTTTTAAACAAAGTGTTATTGAAGCCAGGCAAGGAGATGGCTGAACAGATCCAACGAAAGGCATTGTTCCGAACAGTTTGCAAATCACATGGGAAGTGTTGTAAATTAATCATAGACAGTGGAAGTACAAATAACTTAGTTGCCACCGAGATGGTGGAAAAGCTGGGATTGAAGCGACTTAAGCATCCCACACCTTACAAGGTGTCGTGGCTACAGAAAGGCCACCAACTATTAGTTGATGAACAATGCAAGGTTGAATTTCATATTGGCAAATACCAGGACAAGGTTGTCTGCGATATTATGCCAATGGACGTATGCCATATACTGCTAGGGAGACTGTGGCAGTATGATCAGAAGGTGACAAACGATGGGAAGACAAATTGTTACAAATTTGTGAAAGATGGAGTCAAACATACGCTTGTACCCATCCAAGAGGAGGATGCAGCAGAATCAAGTGGAACAAAAACATTGTTAATAGGAGGAAAAAAGTTTGTTACGTAGATTAAGGAAAACGAGGTGAATTATGCGATTGTAAGAAGGACAAGAACAGTGCTGCTAAACACATAAAAGTCAGAATTTCCTACAGAGATTCAGGAGCTGTTGGAAGAATTTAAGGACATTGTAGTCGACGATTTACCAGATAAGTTGCCTCCCAAGAGAAGCATTAGCCATCATATCGATTTCATACCTGGAGCAAGCCTACCGAACAAGGCAACATATAGAATGAGCTCGAAAGATAATGAAGAGATTCGTAAACAGGTGCAAGAGTTTCTGGATAAGGGACTGGTCAGAGAAAGTCTGAGCCCTTGTGCGGTACCAACAGTACTCGCACCCAAGAAGGGTGGAGAATGGCGGATGTGTACAGATTCACGAGCTATCAATAAAATCACTATTCAGTACAGATTTCCCCTACCCATAATGGATGACATGATGGATTGTCTTAGTGGGGTAGCTTACTTCACGAAGATTGATCTGAAGAGTGGATATCATCAGATCAGGATTAGAGAAGGAAATGAGTGGAAGACAACTTTCAAGACTAATGAAGGGTTGTACGAATGGCTAGTCATGCCATTTGGATTAAGCAAAGCTCCTAGTACTTTTATGAGATTGATGAATGAGATGTTAAAAGAATTTATTGGCAAGTTTGTGATAGTTTATCTTGACGATATTTTGATTTTTAGTAGAACGAAAGGAGAACACCTTCAACATGTTCGAAGGGTATTAGAGAAGTTACAGCAGAACAAACTAATGATAAACTTAAAGAAATGTACTTTCCTGCAGAAGGAACTGGTCTATTTGGGGTTTGTAATTGCGGAAAATGAATTGAAGATGGACCCAGAAAAGATTGCGGCAATCATAAATTGTCCATCACTAACGAGATTATTTGAGGTACGTAATTTTCATGAACTGGCAAGTTTTTATCGGAAATCTATTAGGAACTTCAGTGAAATCTGCGCGCCGATGCTAGACACCATCAAAAAGGCCAGTCAGCCTTTTTGTTGGACCAAAGCAGCGGAGGACAGCTTTCAGCTTTTGAAGCGGAAGATTACAGAGAGGCTAATTTTGAGGCTGCCCGACTTTAACAAACTTTTTCAGGTTCGATGTGACGCAAGTGGGACAACTATTGGTGCTGTGCTCAATCGGGAAGATAGACCGGTGGCATTCTTTAGCGAGAAATTAAATGAAAGCAGGCATAAATACTCCTCGTATGACAAGGAATTTTATGCCGTGGTCCAAGCTTTAAAGCATTGGAGACACTACCTGCTGGGCAATGAATTTGTATTATTTTATGATAATTCAGCGTTACAATATGTAATGCATCAGCACAAATTAAACCATAAGCACGCCAAATGGGTAGAATACTTGCAGAGTTTCACTTTCATGCTAAAACACATTAGTGGGCAAGCCAATAAAGTGGCAGATGCCTTGAGTAGAAGAGTTTTGCTCTTACAGGAAAGCAGAATACAGGTGATGGGATTCGAACATCTGAAGGATTTGTACCAGACCGACACAGACTTCAAAGAAGCTTTTGAAGCTTGCCAAAATCCCGTGTTGAGGAATACAAGTCCATGGTTGGACTACAATTTGCAGGAAGGAATATTGTTCAGAGGTGGACAATTATGTATCTTGGACTATTCGATGAGAGAAAATATCGTACGGGAGAAACATAGTGGTGGTCTAGCCGGTCATTTTGGCATAGACAAAATTTTGGAGTAGCTCGGACACTTTTATTACTGGCCCAGAATGCGCAGGGATGTACAACGATATGTGAACAGGTGTAAAGTCTGCCAACTGGCGAAAGGACATAATCAGAATACCGGAATTTACACGCCACTACCTGTTTTGAGCAGGCCATGGGACTGAGTCAGCATTGACTTTGTCTTGGGACTGCCTAGGACGCAGCAGGGGTGTGACTCGGTGATGGTGGTGTTAGATAAATTTTCAAAAATGGATCATTTTATTCCTTGCCGGAAAACTAGTGATGCCACGTACGTAGCTCACCTGTTTTTCATGGAGGTTGTTAGATTACATGGCCTACCCAATTCTATCGTTTCTGACAGGGATTTAAAATTCACATGACACTTTTGGCGCACCGTGTGGAAAAAGTTGGGCACGCAATTGAATTTCAACTCTGCTTATCATCCGTATACTGATGGACAAACGGAAGTGGTGAACAGGAGTTTGGGAAATTTATTACAGAGTTTGATTGGGGAAAATTCACGGTTATGGGATCGTGCTCTCGCCCAGGCGGAATTTGCTTATAATGATTTGCCCAATCACAGCACGAGACATAGCCCATTTCAAATCTTGTACGTCATGCATCCTCGAGGAATACATGAATTGCGAGATTTGGGAAAATTAGAACGGAAAAGCGCAAATGGAGAAGATTTTGCCGAAGCAATGAGCGAACTACATGAACAGGTAAAATTAAAATTGCAGGACGACATACAGAAATACAAGCAACAAGCAGATTCAAGGCGAAGAGAAGTACAATTTAATGTTGGAGATGAGGTCCTCGCGCACTTGCGCAAGGAACGATTTCCTAAGGGCGCATATAATAAATTAAAATTTAAAAAAATTGGTCCATGCAGGATCTTGCGTAAATTTTCAGCCAACGCCTACGAAATTCAGCTGCCACCTGATATAGGCATATCACCTATTTTCAATGTGGTGGATCTGTTCCCATATACTCCCCAAGTAGAGGAAGACAGTGTGGTACGGCCAGAACGAGACACCCAGGTTGGAGACAGTTCTTGGATAAGGCATATGCCTTCGGCTCAATCCCATGAGATTGAAGGGATTCTCAGTACCCAGGTAGCCAAGAAGACACGTAGGAAGGAATATCTACGATATCTCGTCAAGTGGAGAGACCGTCCAATGGAGGACAACTCACGGCTCAACGCGGCGCAGATACGGAAGGCTGGCTATTCAGTGGAGGAGCTCATGGAACGGAGCCATGATTTTCTTTTACCCCGGGAGCCTGATGCATGAGCATCTAGCTGACATGGCAAAGACAAAAGTGAGGGGGATATGGTTTCTGAAGAGGACAGAGAAATTAATTCATTGGGTGGAAAACATACTTGTTTTTATTTATTTATTACTTTTCTTTTATTAAGTTACCTAATGATCACTGTAATAAGTTGTAATTAGGAGCAATAATAATTAGTTAGAGTCATTGTTTCCAAATAGTTAATTTATTGTTGTAAAAGCATGAAAATAAAATGTACTAGACAACCATGCAAAGTTGCGTATGAGGAATAACTGATGTAACCAATTGAACAAACTAACAGCAGTTAGGACGGTTTGTAAACAGTGCTATTAAAAAGTGAGAAAAAGCACAATAGAGGGGTTCGGACTGAAGAAGAAATATAGAAAGGAAAAATACAATTTTCTGTGCACATACATCCCTACAACATCCTAACCAATTGTGTAATACTTTGTATTAAATTACTGTGTAAAGATTGTTAATGCATTGTTACAGATCTTAAATAAAAAAGGGGAAATAATCAAATTTAGAGGAGAAGTAACGGCGCCCAGCTGCAGGCGACTCAAACAAAATAACCAGATACACAACAAAGAAATCATCTATGTAATTACATATATACGAAGTCAAAATTTGCAATTCCAGTGGAGCAAACAACCACTGTAATACTAGGTATGCGAACTTACAAACATAATCAAATTCAATTCCAGAGTTGAGCTCATATACAGTCATCAAAATTATTGTTCATTTACATTATGTGCAAAGCATAAGAACGAACCCAGTTCACGGACATGGGAACCGTAACAATTACAAATGAAAACCAAACCCCATAAGTCCCCAAACTCATTCCTACGACCCAACGACGGTGTTACACGACTAAAGAACCAAACACGGGCAGCGGCTCGACGCCAACAACAACATCAACCCACACGCCGAAGACTAAGGACAAGAAAACCACAAATGAACAGAACGACACTACCCGGGTTTCATTCGGGAGAGCTGAGTGTCCAAGCGTCGAAACCCTTGGGTGGCTCTACTTGCAAGAGAAACCACCAGACAAGATTAATTACAATGGAAACGGAATGCAGGGGAACTAGAGAATTGAACGAACAAATACTATACAGAGAATTTGTTTACCTGATAGACAAGCCATGACCGCAACCATACCTTCAAATTGTCTTCCTGCTCACGAGGAGTCGAAGACGTTAGGTCCAGGTAGAAAAACG
>APFE030831542.1:4040-26184 GCA_000404065.3 Pinus taeda
GTCATAGTTCTTCCCATTAAACTGTGGGAGCTGGGTGTTAAACATACCCATACCAGTGCTTGTGCTGGCCATTCCTTGCATCCTTAGTTTTGCTTCAATTTCTTGACTGTATCTTTTAAAACAACTGACTGTTGCAACAAAAGACTCCTCCCTTCAGCTTCTTTGTCACCTTCAAAGAGCCTAAGCCTGCTCTGATACCACTGTTGGGGATTTTTTTGGCAAAATCCCAAAAACACAAAAAATAAAACACACAGAGGCAATGCTCTGTTTCCTTTACTCCAGGATCCTTTTTGCACAGGGAAGCTTAAATTTTTTCTACTGAGAACAGAGTATTACACCACCATAAAAGATTTCTATTCATTAAAACAAATTTATTGATACATATTCATCCTCTTTCACTCAGAGGGATTCACCAAAAAATTTTCACCCAAAAAAACAAAATTATTCTGCCTCTGTTACAATTGATTTTTACACTGCTGTGTAAAATCTACATTCACATTTACTGCTGTAAAAATGGTTTTACATTTACAAAACTTACTGTTCCCTTTTTACTGCTGTGTGAAACAATTCATGGTTTTTCTGATACAAGCTTTCCCTGTTTTTCTTCTTCACTTCTTCGCCTTCGCTCCTGCACTGCTGTGCATTCTAATTTTCACTTATAGAATGGTCAACTACAATATGTTTTTACTTGTTCAGTTCAAACAAACTTACGTCATGCCCGTGAATAATTAAAAAGTAATAAAATTAAACTATATGACATTGCCCATATCTCTATTTAATTTACGCCCATACATGCCGTAAAAGAAAATTAAAAATACCCCTACGCATATGACAAATATTTAATGAAGGTATGGTCAAAAATAAAACTTGACTTTACTCCACGCAATATTTATTTTATGCAGGTTCGTATGCAACTTGAGATGTCCGAGATGTCCGTCTACCGTTGATTTTCCCTGCTGGAATCCAAAGGCTGAGGTGAATATCGGAAGCCCTTTTTAACCGAGCTTTACTCCACATAACATTTATTGCAGCCTTGTATGCAACTTTGAACAATCAACGGTGGATAATGTTGGAGCACATCAGAAGGCGGAGGAGAATATCGGAAGCCACTTTTTAATCGAACTTTACATCCCGATAAAGTGTCAGAGGGTGATGTCACGCCTCATCCACGCGTCAACTCCAAATTGTATCGGAGCTCTTATGTACGGAAACTACCTTCATGCAAAAGCGGTCCAATATGCATCCAGGTGGTTTGTGGTTTTGCTGTGGTGGTTTCAGAAAATGGTACGACAGTGTTGAAATTACATTTTCAACACATCCATAGGAAGGGCTACCCGCTTGCCTCCAAGCCCAATGCTAGTTGTCACCTGCGTCTGAGAAAATTACGGGTCTCATCTGAACAAAATGTAGATGACGGATCGTGGTGTTTGCCGATCCAACCACTCCACAATCTCGGTGTCTCGACGCCTCTGTATTTCGTTATTCCCGGAGAGATCAATCGTCGATTCGACTGCCTAGAAGGGCTTCCCTCCGGCGCCAAATCTTTCCATGTGTTAGACATATTTTGGCTCCAACTCCACAAAAGTATTGACGAGAATCTCGTCCGCGAGCCACCTCGTGAACTCCATGTGTTGCTCGACGTGGGCTCGAGGACAAAAAAGAAAATCAAGGGTAGTTGAAGAAATACCTTAACATAGTTACAAACCAATCAAGTTGAAAAGAGATGGATCTGCTACTCGATGTTGATCTGGAACCTGAGGTTTATGCAAAGGCACGAAAGACACCGCCCACATATTGTGACCAAGCATGAATAGTAGATGCATAGTAATGCATAGGTCGAGGTTAGGGCATCAATAGAGCCTACAAAAGGCGGCGTGTTGAAGAGTGATATGGATTGGCCAAGAATGGTGGCATTTAGACGTTGAATGGCCAGATGTGTCGAGGGCATGACGAAGAAGATGTAGGCAGTGAATGTGGAATGTGGAAAGCAGTGGGTTGGTTCTAGTTTGCTATATAGAGGCCACCATTAGTACTAGTCATGCAGAAAAAAATATAATAATCACCCAAACTCGGGAGTCCTAACATTTTTATACATTTACAAGTGATGGCATGGTAGAGCATAACAATGTAGAAAAGAGGTATAGAATCTTAAGATTTGTTCTATTCAAAACTTTTTACCAGAAATAAACAAATTAAATTGTTATAAAAAATTACACCACTATATTATATTTGATAATATCAATTTTAATATAATTAGATTTTTTTATCCATTAATTTTGAAACCTACAACCTTAATACTTTACCCTATTGCCTTATTATTCTCTATCTTATGATTTATTTGAACAAATATATTAGAGTAAATGTTGCATCTGTGTAACAAATGAACTTAATTGACATCCCAAAACATTTCATCATATTAATTGACATCCTGAAAAAACTCATCTAATGAATAAATATAACTTAGATCTAAACTAACCCAGTTTTTATAGATTTTTGTTTGAATTTTATGGAGTTAAAATAAATACATAATGGCTATTCATGAAATTAGCTTCGGAAATTTCAATATTATATGAACAATGACAGAACATTTTTTTGACAAACATGGTAAATTTTTTATACTATAGTAATTTTTCATTAATTTTTTTATAACTTTTAATGACTCGCAAAATTGTAGCTATATATTTTGTGGCTAAAATTTCGAATCAAGTTTCAATCAATGTTACAAAAAAATCCCAAATCGCTGGTTTCTCTTCCCATTTTTTTTTTATTTCGTTAATCGTTTCTAAACCACAGATCTGAAACACTATGCCGGTGGTTGTGTTTATATTTGAATTATGGATTTTTTGTGGCGTTGTAGCCTACCCACCACCAGCGACAGGGTACTCCCAGCAGCCCCCTCTCGTAGTTGCGAAGAGTGTCTCGTTCCACCATAAGAGCGAAGAGCGTGTCGTTCCGCCATGAGAGCGCATCAGTCGTGTTCTGGTTGGTTTCCAAGATCTCTGGTCGTTCTAGCGAGCAGGCAATACTCTGTGGAGGGAAAGATCTTGGCTATGACAGTTGAATTCCGCAGGAACAGGGAGCAATCTTGAATATCAAATATATAATCTGGAGGTTGTGGGCTTGCGATTTGCGGTTATGGTGTAACTGTGGTGCGGCGAACCTGTTGTCAAATTGCATGGAGTGTGTGGCCTATGAAGCGAAGGTTTGGTGGAGGCTTGAACAAATAATGAAGTGTCAGTTTGAGTAGCCTTGGAAAATAGAGCGTGGAACAGCACTAGAGTGTGTTATGCAGAGGACTTGTTACTTAGCATAAGCATCTAGCTTCAAGCTTGTGTGTGAGGGGGCGTGTTAGCAAACGTGTATATGAGGATGAAAATTAGTGATTTTGATTGGTCTCAATGAACAGTGTTGGGACATACAAAGCCTGTGCTGATATTTTCCATATAATTAGTTAATAGGGATATTTAATCAATGTATTTAAGTTAGTTATTGAAATATTTATAAGAGAGATGGAAGTTTTCTTTAAATTTAATTATTTTATCCATATAAAATTATATAAAAAATTATATTATTTATATCATAGGACATCGAATATTTAATTAATCACTAGATGAATGAAAGTTAAATATCAACAAACCAAATGGAATAACAATGGAGGAACATGATTATATTAATTTGTTTCTAACTAAAAAAAAAATAGTTTGTTTTCAATTATTTCATATAATCTATATATAGTTCTTTTTAACTTTTTCCATTATCTATGTACTTACAGTGGGTCAACTAAAGGTGTGTGCATATTTAAGAATATAACTCTCATCTAATTAAATAATTCAAAAATTAAATATATTTTCATATCATTTTTTAAATTTACAATAAATTCTTCAAATTTTTTTTCTCTGCAAAAGCTAAAATCTATTAACTGAAAGGAGGAATAATTTTACAAGGAGTTGAAGCCTCAGAGCACAGAACCCGAGTGCACTCAACATAATAGAACTGCCCCGAACAAAAAGAACCTGGGGAGACCAATTACAAAGAGCTAGAAGACATATATAGAACCCAGAGATAGACTCGTAGAATGTAGATAGAGACACTGACAACAAAAAAGACTAAGTACTTGGCACGCCAGCCAGTAAGTAAACAACCATTTCCCCGAAGGGAAGCAAAAACAATAGGTTGAAGATGTTGAACCTTGACTGAGAGCTGAGTTGCCTGGAGGTAGTCATCTGAGCGTTATCAAAAACCAAAAAGGGAGAAAAAACAGACCCTGGTGGCGTTAAACTTCCACATCCGCACTGCCAATCCTCAAATTTTCACTGCCACACGTCTCACTTGCTGGGTTTGCCATGGAATGACTTTAGCTCCAAAATTCCCTTCCCTAGCCAGTGGATTTATGTCTTCAAGAGGCTGAATGCTTTTGGGAATTTCATCCTGATCAAACTTATCACTCGTCCGTTTCTCCTGGCTTCCCTCATCCATTGAATGCTCATTGCTCTGAGAAGGATCAGGAGCCATGCATGACAGAGGAGAGATTTGATTTTCTTCTTCTGAAAGGATTATAGTGATGTGAGCAGTAATTAGAGGCCTATTCAGATTGCTTTGGAATTTGAAATGCGTGGTTTGGAAAGAACTATTTGGAATTGGCTTGCGCACAGGGCTCAGAGGAGGCGGATCCACATGAGAGGAGGGAAGATTGATAGGCGACTGTTCAGGGTTCACAGAGTGACTAGCGGATGGGTGCTTGCCGCTTCCACATCGCCTCCCGGAACGATTCCTCCCACTCTGGCGAACCATTATGGAGAGCGAAGGGGAAGGCACAGAGAAACCAGAGACAACAACAGGGGGATAAAATGAATGACACAGAGACTAAATCAAACGCACAAAGAATGCCCGAGACAGAGATGCAACACGTCTAGTTCGAAATTCAAGAGCTTTATAAAGCTTACCCTTTAAAGCCGTGCTAATCCTGTCGTGGGGGACCTTTGCATAACAGTACCTCTTGCAGAGGAACGGAGAGCCGGCCTGGAGCTTGCCTCTGTTTGCAAGGTTCTGCCTATCACTAAAAACCACATCAAACCAGGGCCCGGAGCAATAAGACTGAGCACGAGGTGTGAATAGAACATACAGGATTGTCATGATTATAACCTCCACAGTTTTGCTTTGAACAACATACTCCATTAATGCAAAAATCCCACAGTATCCATCCTTCATAATGCCATCCCTCTTGTGCGAGGTGAGAACCTGGGAAGCCACGCTGCCCTGCAACTGGCAGTACCTAGTTTTACAATCTATCATAAAGAACATTTAAGACGTTTGTGTCACCCGCATCCGGGGACAAAAATCTCAAAATTAAAATATATTTCAATATGTATTTGAAAAGAAATTAGTATCAAATAGTTAATGATAATGGTGTTTTTCAGTATTTTAGAAATCGATTTGTTTAATTTTATAGATGTTTAAAAGAAAACAAGATTTTTCCTATGACAATTTAAACTAGGTGATTAACACATATACAAGACACTTGGAAATGTTGGAGGAGGCTTAGAAAAGGAGTAGGAATGAGTGACATGGATGCAGAAAAGCTTCTTAAAGGTTCTGAAGGTCGGTGCTTAGACCATAGGCTGATCTTCTTGAATACTATTAGAATTTTGGCTTACCTACATCATTATTAGAATAGATCAAACAAAGGTGACTTTTTGTGTCTTCTTTTTTCTTTTTCTTCTTGTTTTTTTCCTTTCTTCTTCCTTTTGTTTTTATTTTGAGGTCCACAAGTTGTGAGGTTAGGGTTTTGCTTGGATTACACAGTTTCTACCCCACAAAAGTTTAGGCATCTCTTATGCCTCTCACAAATCACATTGAGGGTTCCTCTTGATATGTTTACATCTAGCCCTTGTGAAAACTCCCTTTAGAGAAAAAAACAATAAGGCTAGTGGTAAATAGGGGTTGCTACAGGAAATAGGGTTTCTTGTGGTAGCTCTATAAAAGAAGAATTTTGATAATGGTGACCTTGGTTTTCAATTGCATGAGTGGTTTTTGGATTCTTGGCCATAGCACATCATATTATCCATCAAATTCTCATTAACATCCTTCACAAGAAATCTGAATTCTACTCTACTCACTAAGTTTAGGAATTGAAAACATTTAAAATAGAGTTATTTCCTCTTGCATAGGGAGAAATGATGGTGAATAACCTGAAGCAAAAGAGAGGAATGATGTGATGACTAACCTAGTGACTAAATACCTTCGTCCCTTGGAGAATTTTATCATTTTACAACTATGATGACCCCTATAACAAACCTTTTCAGCTCTCTTATGTTTCTTTGTACCTTGTACAAAATAATGAATCATTGTCCAGCACCCTTGTAGTAGATATTTTATATAGTAGCTCTCCTGTAGTAAAATTTCCATATACAACTCTCTTATAGAAAAATATTTATATAGCATCTCCCTTGCAACATGCAAAATTATTTCATTTTTTCTCCTTGATTTTAGGTGGCATATGAAATGCTCGAGTTGTTGGTATGAGGTGGTGGGTGGGTCTAGTGCACAAGAGTTACTATCTCATCTATCGCTTGTAATTTAAAATTAAAATCATGAAAGATCATGCCACCTCACCACATAAATTAACAAACACCTTTTTGATTGAGATCTCCTCTTTTGTATCTTTTTGTCCCCACATGTGAGAGTTGTAGTAGGTAAATATTAAGTTTGGCCGAGAATTTAGTCTTTGGTTGTCTTCCTATATTGACCCTTGATACTTAAACACACACAAGAGCAATTACATAACACTTTCATGGAATCTAAAGGGTTCAATTTACATACCTCACTTACCTGTGGAGGTTCTTGATGGTGCCTTGGACCTAAATAATGTTTGCAGGTGTTGTTGGAGGTATGCTTCTTTCATTTCTAACTGCATGGAGATTTGCTTCTCATTTATGACTGCATGTAGATCTGCTTCCTATTTTTTGTTGCATGTAAATCTACTTCTTTCATTGCTTCCCAGCCTTCTTATCATTTATGGGGTCCTTTCATGATCAAGATGATGATGCCAAGGACATCTTGTCCTTTTTCCTTCAATTCATGATAATAAATGGTGGCTCTATTAGTTCCTTAAAGGCTGCTACAGGAAATAGAAACTCATGTAGCACTCACAAGGGCTCCATAAACTCACAATTTCTTGGAGTTGTGACCATTGTGGATACTTCATGGGGATCGGGTAAGAGTGTTTTGCAGATGTACATGGTCAAAAATGGAAAATGGAAAGGTCAAGTTGTGGTGTGGCAAGGAGGCAAGAAACTAATCCATACAAAAATGTCAATTTTTGAAAGTGTTGGGATTCTAATTTTTCTTGATTGGATCGATGAAGATGATAATTACAGACATGATGGTGGCTTTTTTCATCAAAAAGTTAAAAAAAAATAAAAATAAAATAAAAAATAAGATATGATTTTTTTTTGTGAAACAGGCTTAAATGCATGGAGTTTGTTGTGGGATTTTTAGGCCATTTTTTAAAGTGCTAATATCTTTCTTTTGACTTGGGGAATTAATGAGGTATTAAATTAGAATTCTAATGACACATTACCCCAACCAAATAGGTGAGAAAAAATTAGTTGTTGTAGCTTTTTCCTAAAGTAAGCCTATAAATAAGACCACAGTAAATTTGTATAGGTAATGCAAAGTGATGGGAACCACTTTTTGAAACTTGGAGGTGATGCAGGAAAATTTTTTGAGCCTATGGGTTCCTTCCTTCCCTTGAAAAATTGAAAAAAAAGTGTGGGTTGTAGATTTTTACTAAGACAGGTAATTTCTTGTAGCATTTCAGGGAAAGAATCCAAATGTGTTGAAAATGAATGGAAATGAGTGGGAAATGGAATGGGGGTGCATTATGAGAATGGAAAGAGATGGATTGACCTAGTCTTGGCCTTCTTGGAGCATCTTGGCATAGGAGGTGAAAAACTTAGGTTTGACCGCCTTTGACTAGATGCATGATTTTATGATCAACTTCTTATTATCATGCTAACTTGTTGTTGTTGCTTGTGCAGGTTGGTGATCATCTGCATACATGAAAGAGATATACCTGGAGCAAAATATCTTTATTTTCTTTTCATTTTTCTCTTTTTCATTTTTTTCTAGGTCTATTTGTTGCCTTATTGAGATTTTCAACCAGTAGGTCTCCCTAGGTGCCTCAAAGGAGGTTATAACCTAGGATCTTATTCCTTATATTATATATATATATATATATATATATATATATATATATAATATATATATATATATATATATATATATATATATATAGAAGATATATTATATATAATATATATTATTATAAAGGAGGTTTCCACCTAAAATTTATTATTTTTCTTTTTTTTTCTTATTTTCTTTTATTCTATCATATCCTACTTGAAAAATAAATTCTCTCTCAAGCATAGGAATACTTTCAATGAAAACATGTACCTCCCAAGATGACAAATAAACTCATATGCAGGTTTGAAAGATATGCTTTGATATCTACCAAAATATGAGAGATCAACTAATTTGTTTGATATGATATCAAGAACTGTGTACAGAGAGAGTGTGGTTCCCCAAATTAATTATTATTTGCAACCAATATTCAATATAGTTGTGATGTCCTTGGTTCACCTGCTCACTTGGATCACTCTCTATCTCCTCTTTTGCCTTGACATTGTTGGAATTATGGCTATATGTTATCCTTTATGTCAACCTAGATGATTTTTTAGGAACTCTATAGCATTCACGGGAATAGTACAGGTGCAGTTCTCTATGGAGTGTGGCATTGCAATTGGTCACTAGTACTCAAATGTTTAATGACATTTGTCTTAATGAGATTTTCTTTGGTACTCAACTAGTTAAGAGATTATGGCTAGTGAAGTGCTCCAATATTTTAATTATAGTGGTTATGTGGTTGGTCATAAAGAATATTTTAATTGTGTTGGTAATGATAAAATATTCATTATTGGACCCAATCTCTTTCATAAAAGAATATTTTAGATTGTGGTTGTAGAGTTGATTGAAGTAAAATTATTTTTACATTTGGTGAATAATAAAATATTCTTAGAGTTGGTTACGAATTGGTCATTACAAGTCAATGAGAAATATTTTCAATATTTTAATTGTGGTGTTCATGGTAAAATATTCATTATTGGACCTAATCTACTTCATAAAAGTGTAACACCCTCCTCCCACACTTAGCCAAGCTTACCGATCCTCTGGGGTAAATATGTGATGAAGAGTTATTATGATACAACTCAACCTCCTAGATCACCTTGAGGAAGTTGAATAAACAAAACCAAAATCTTACTGACCTCCCTCAGGTGCTATAGGACCCCCAAGGGCTAAACCACCCTTCCAGGTGCCCAGACCCTGAGTTAACCTTTATTTTTGTGTCTTGGACTCCCAGATGCTGGCACAACAATGCTGGAATTTCACTGTAACCCTCGAGTCGCATGCACAAGCCTGAAAGGGAGTGATAGCACTCTTTTTCACCCAGTTCTATGCCTGCAATAGCGATTTTTGAGGCACTTTTCAGGGCTAGTCTCCAGACCACTGCCCATAACTTAATGAAACTCTCATAAATGATAAATGACACAGGGACAAAGCCTTCCATACAAAACTTAGATAAGAACCTGACCTGACTAGGCATAACCATGATATACATTTTGTCAAACACGGCAGGAACATGTAATGTACAGGTCATAAATACACGTCTAATTATAGGGAGCTCATACTTATCTGAAGATCATCAAGAATGTTTGATGCTCTTATATAATAGTTGCATTATCATTTATTAGGTCATACATTAATTAACCATTCATTTACTAAACAAAACATGATGAGATTCATAATTGAAGTATATCATAAACCCATGCTTATAACCAACATATAGCCAACAAATTAACAATGATAGAACAACCATTAAAATCAGATCATAACCAAGCACATTTGCTCATAAAACTAAAGAGGAAAGATTCATATTATTCATATGCAAAAGCCAACCAAGTTAGGGACTTCCATTTACCACCTGACCATAGATTGGTTTGAACCAAATCTTTCTTTAATCAAATCACCCCCATGTCATATTCCAAGCATGAATGTGGGACTTACAGCAAAACCAACCAAGGATTCCTCAAGCTCTACCATGTATCCCTCCATTACCACTCAAGGGATTCCTAAGTGTCAAAACCCCCATTTATACAACCAGGTTTTACCAGGTATCTTGTCATATACTGGGGGATTCCTAGGTCCAAAAATTAAACATACACTACCAGGCTTTACCACAATCCTACCATATACTAGTCAAGGGATCACTAGGCCCTAAACATTCATGGATGCCTCTAGATCTCTCCACCTAAATTGTGATAAATTATCCCATCTCCACCCTTAGGCTTTACCGTGTATCCCACCATTTACTAGTCAATGGATTCCTAGGCCTTTGGGAAATTTCCTGAGACCACCCCACTCAATTTTGAAACCATCCGGTAATCTAGCTCAACCAACTAAAAGAATCCCATCACACCATGACTATCTGGAAATGGAAAGACACAGCTAAAACCATTGTCACACCTAGAAATACCCATGCCAATGACAGTAAGAGAACCAAATACACACATACATGTACCATGCATACATGAAATAGCTAGGAAATCACACATACAACCTGTTACTAACAAGTATTTCTATTGTAGCTACTTGATCCCAACGTTTTCCTCACTTGATCCTTGCTTTCCTTTGCTTTCTAACCCTTCCTTTGTTTTCCTTTCTCCAATGCTAGAGTGTTCCAAGAATTCTCTAAGAGTGCAAGAATATGAGGGAGAGAGAATAGAGAGATATCCAAGCTATCACTGTCAAAAGTTGTGAACTGATCCTCATAAGCCTTTTTATCATTGAGGCCTATAATTTCTTTAATTTCCATTATTTTCCTTCAACTTCCTCCTCACATGCAACCTGTGACCTTTGACCTTCCTATTCTCCTAATTTCTCTATTTTCATAAATAAATGCCAATAAATGCCTCTTTGCCTTTCCAAAGCCTCTGCCTTTGCCAATTTTCCCTAGCCATAATAAACCAAAATGAACACCCACTAGGATGTTTTTCCCAACAATCAGCTTGGAATATGTGTCCCATGACCTTGGTCTTATTTTTTCTTCACTAACTTTATTACATGGATTTTTAACCCGAGGTCGTTACAGACCCCTCCCCGTTAGGGGAACACCATCCTTAGTGTTCAATGACACTTACAACCAACAAGACCGCTGAAAACCAAAAAATGAGATGCAATGAGATAAGATGAAATAATACCTTACGAGATGGCTTATCAATCCAACTCTTCTTATGAGAATTCTTCAGTATAAGAATGTCCAATTACCTTGTATAAATTATGAATACCTCCATAGTTAAGAGGGAGTGTTGAAATATGCAACTAGGTTTGGTCTTGATAATAACATATGTAATCATGCGGGGAGGATGGAGCAGAAGGGGTGATGGTAAACCTTGAAGAAAAGACTGAATTAAAGTTCACATAGGGACTAGGAAATGCCATGAATAATCAAGCAAAGTTTCTTTCTCTTTGGCATGGACTGAATATTAGTGTCTCTAAGGGTATTAGGAACCTGATAATTATTGGTGACTCTATGATAATAATTCAAAAATGCTTGAGGCTCGCCAAGCATGAGAACCTCCTTGAAATTGAAACCTCCCCAATCATTATAAGGATAATTTATCTTTTAAAAAAAATGAAAATGTTAAAATGTTACACATATTGTGTGCAACAACTAAGCAGTGAATGCGCAAACCAACACCAAAATGGTATTAGAGAAAGGCTCTTTACAAATTAACCACTTAGTTGAAATATGTCATATCCCTTGATACGGTATAAAATTATCAGAACGATGCAATACAGTTGGTGTACGGGTCTGCATAACCTCAATTAGGCAGTTATTATGGACAACATCCTGATGGATTTTTGTAGTGCATTGGGAGTAGGGGCAATTGGTAGGAAGTTATTAAACAGGTGTGATAAACGGAGTTTGGAGGCCATGATCTGTGACAAGTGAGATTTTTTTCCTCGGTTATTTACCTATAGATTTATTACAGTTCCATTCGTGGGTTGGGTAGGTACCATCGCTATTTGTTCCAGGTTTGCTTTGGTGGTGGTGGAGATGGAGGGTAGTTGTTTCCCCATGATGCAAAATCGATTCTTAATTATGGAAGAAAAGATGGGAATGAATGACAGGATGAACCAAGCTAATATTTATAGCAGTTGTTTGCATATGGTTAACCATAGGATCTTGTTAGTTCGGGGAAGAATTGTTAAGAAAATGGCTTATGTTAGCAATGGAAGTGGTGGGAAGGAAGGGTCTGGTTGCAGTGGGAACTTAAAGGACATGGTTGATATCTCCTACAAGCAAGTGATAAAGGAAATAGTGAAAGAAGTTAATGAACATATGGTGGTTCTATATGCTCAGTTGTTGGGTCATGGTAAATACATGGAATTACTTCAGAAAATCATGGAAAGTTTGAGTACAAACGTTTTGAGCCTAGGTCACAAGGTGGAAAACATCAAAGTCAAAGTTGAGACAGCCACGGTCGAGGTGTTGAAAGAAGTATTTGGATTTGGGGATGGCTTTGTCCCTCATGCTGAAGGTGTCACGGGTGTTGCAATTCGAGACCTAGAACCTGGGGCTAGCAATGTAGAAGAACTCATCACGCCTTCAGACAAGGACTTGGAAAAATAGAACCTAGTAGCAGTGAGTAGAAGTTTTATTTTCTAAGTTACATATATGTTTTTTCGATCAATAGAGTATGGTGGAGTCTTTTGGAAGGTCTATAGTATAAGCTATGTTAAAATCTCATATGTAAATAATGTTGGTAGAAATAGGGTCCTTATTCTGGTAAATGATGAACAACTCTGAGAGCTTACTCTCCAAGAATGTATGGGACCTGGCCCATTTCCAATTTATCTAATGAAAAAAACTATCCATTTTATTAAAAAAAATGACATAGGTAATCATGATTTTATGTATTTAATATTAAAGAGAAAAGAAATTTATTATTGTCATTCTTGATGTATGGGTTTCACGCTCAAGGTTATTTTATTTAGGTCGAGCACCCATTGAGTGCCTTTAGGTTTTGTTATTGAGTTAAAGGGATCAAAGAATTCATTGAGATATGTAAAGACCCTCTTGGGCATCATGTAACATGTCAAGGAGAAATTATGTTGTCTTATATAAACCCTCCAAGACAATTCAACCTGCCTTTATCAAGTTGTCCTACAAGCAATCACAATTCGGCCTCATGTTGGGTTATTCAACCATGAAAATAAGGCTATATATAAGGAAGACATCAACCTCATTTTGAAGAGAGAGATCAGACATCAAGAAGTTCGATTAAGAGCAAGAATAATTTACCTAGGAGTGAAGATAAGAAGAACTAAAGGGATAAATAAATCAAAGTTTTTGAGACCTATTTTGGGCTTAAATCTCTCATACGTGTGAGGTGACTTAACACATACATCTACTACAGGAAGACCAAACTGCAGAACCATTAAGAAGTCACTCTTTGGTGTCAAGAAGACTCACTTTGCAAGTTGATATCCCAGGGAGGAATATCCAATCTAGGTGAAGAGAAGAGGTATTATGATTTTTCCGTAAACATCCACATGTGAAAATTTGCAGTAAGTACTAAAAGCCAAAAATTGTAGGCCAAAATTATAGACATAAGTTGCAGGTTCGAAATCTTTGTCAAAGGAAAAGGTGCAATTATGTCAAAGCAAGTTTGAATTGGGTTAACTTTGAGAGAAGGAATTTCTTCAAGGAGGAGGTTTACATGGTCTTGGAGGGATATTTTACAAGGGTATTAGCTCTTGGAATTCATCATTTGAAGTTCCTCTAAGAATAGAAGAGTTCTTATGGGTTTTCCTCTCAAAGGATATGTTTTGACCCTAGATGATAGCTTATATTTTGTGTCTTCTTGTCTCATTGTATTTTTATAGTTGTTTGATGAGAAGAACACTAATTACTATAAATCTAAGAAGAAGCTAATCAAGATAATTAAAATACATCACGAGTAGTTGTCAAAGTAAGAGAATCTCTTAATCTAGTTGCCTCTAGATTTCTCAACACCGAGTACTAATGTTGCAACACCTTGGGATACCCATTGTTGAAATAAACCACTGCAACACCCTAATGATATTGCAACATGTACAAAGAAATGATGTTGCAATACCTTGGCACACCAACTATTAGAATCAATTGATGTAACTCCTCATTCAAGATGTTGAAACTCCATGGATAGTTATAACAACACAATGCAAGTCAACTACCAAATGAGCAACTATCATTCTATTTTCCTAACAAAAGGATCAACCACTTGATAACCCAACAAAGGAAATGACAAGGGTGGTTGATCGTCCAACATGGATAGCTTGACTGCAACTAATTTAACCCAATCGTCTTCTTGTCATGGTGGCTGAGTGAGTGAATGGATGTTCGTTATTTCCATATTTTGGCAATGTTGTTGTAAGAAAGGGAGAATCTCCTAAGAATATGAGATTCTCATGGTTGTCCTTTAATTCCATGACTAAATTAATATATTGAAGTGTTATATAATACGTTTCTCTACTCAAGCCAAGGGGGAGACAATTGTAGTTACATTTTGATTATTTTTGATACAAAATCTCGTTGCTTCCTGATCCACTTATGTTTTGTACATGTGATATGGTCATACCATAGGCGTTCTACTCCATACTTAACCAATGGTTTGTTTAAGGAGGTAGGGGCACCTCCTTAGTTAGGTACTTTGTGTAGTTAGTTAGGGTAGTTTATCTTTTAATTCATAATTCTGTTTATTTGATTAATTACTTAATTTCCTAATGATTAATGTTGTTGCAACTCATTAAGCAATTTACTCTATTTCCTAATGCTATGTGTTGATTGAATCAAGCAATTATTTACTCTATTTTCTAGATTATGCAACATCATCTTTGATTAAGCTTATTGAATTAGGCATTTTGTATTATTATTTAATAGTATTTTGGTATGTAATTAATTCATATGCATTCTTTTTAGAGAGTTTAGGATTAGGCAATGAGCTTGATCAAGTCACTAGCTTAATTTCATGTCAATCTGTTTACTTCCCAACAAGACCGATTTACTTGTCTACCAAGTATGTTTAATTTCTAGCAAGTTTGATTTACCTATCTGCAAGAGTGTTGTAGATAATATTTCAATTCCCACAAGTATGCAAGTGTGACATTTCAATTCCTGCAACTGTGAAAGTGTGACATTTTGATTCCTACATGTGATTATTTCAATTCCAGCAAGTGTGGTTTTCTTTAATTGATGACTTGTAAAATAACATTAACATCCAACTCTGAAATTCCTAATCATTACTAAAAACTCATAATCACTTAATAAATTGTGTTAGCATATATGGTGCATGACAATTCAAAAGTTCCATATGAACACTCGATTGACAATTAAATGTACAATTTCTCATTTATTTACTAAGTAATTAGGAGGTAATTAAAAAACCCATCAGGAGGGGAAGGGAGGATGTGGTGAGGCATGAGGGGGTGGCCTTAGAGGGGAAAAGGAAAAGGATATGAGAAGAGGAAAAGGGTGGATGTCTAGGGAAGGTTGAGTGGTGGGCATGAAAAAAAGGAGGAAGAATCCAAGGGGGGTCAGCTAATATGTAGGGGGAAGATGAAAGGAGGTGAGGGAGAGTCAAAGAAGATAAGGAGATATGTGAGATTAGGGGAGGAAACTATGAGGGGGTGGGATGAGAGGGACGAAGTGGATGGAGGTGAGAAGAGATGAAGGAAAGATAAAGGAAATGAGGAAGAATACAATGGGATAGGGTCGAAAGATGAAGGGGGTTGGGGGAGGACAGGAGGGGGGCCCAAAAGTGAAGGGAAAATGTGGTGGGATATGTAGGTGAGAAGAGGAAAAAGGTTGATGGGTAGGGGAGAGAAAGTCATGGGTGTGACATAAAGGAGGGAAAATCCATCAAAGTGTTGGGAAAGGAGGTGATAAGATAGGGGAAATGAGAGGGAGTTAGGTGAGACTAGGAGAGGTGGGCATGTGGGAATAGGTTCAGAGGGGCAAGGAGGGATGGCTGAGAAGAGGTGGAGGATTTAACGGTAGGAGAGAGTGAGTAGTATTAATGAATGATAGTAAGAAGGATATAAAGGGGAGGGAGAGGTAGGATGAAGAGGATGGACATAATGGGGAAGGGAAGGTACGATGTAGTTAATTATATGGTGCAACTAAATTAATATATACACATCATTAGTGGTGCGCCAAAAATATCACTTTTGCCCTGAGTGCAATGCCCTATATGCTACATAAAGAACCATTATCTAATGATGTTTTATGTAAAATATCACATGAGAAAAATTAAAGTGTTTCTTGAGTTGTAATGCACCAAGATCCTCATGATGCTCCAATCTAATACATGCCCTAATGTGCTAATTTCCCAATATAGCCTCGATAGCCCCAATATGATAATGTTTAAATTTTAAAAATTTTAATTTGATCATTAAATTTTTAATTTACTAGTAATATTCCATAATGTCATAACTAGTGCTAGCTTATATGAGGAGCAATAATGCACCCATATTCATATAATGCACTGACCAAGCTTATAAATTGGTGCACTTTTAGAGTTATGGTACTCCACAAGCTTTGATGCACCAATGTCATTATGGTGTTACATTCTAATAGTCACCTCGATCCACTGATTTACAACCATAGCACCTATTTTCCATTTTGATGAATTTTGCAAAGGATAAATCAAGGTATATTAAATAAGTTACATGAGAGAGGTCTCTTCTCTCTTTAGGACTCCTACTCTCACACCCACAACTCTTTTGGTAGAAACAGGTGACTCTATTTAGAGAAAAATGGTATTAGGAAGATTTTGCTAAGGAATGGAAATGTCACGTGGACAACTTAGTCTTTGGCTTTATATGGCTAGATGACAAGGTGGAAGACTCACGAGTTAGTTATTAAACATATCCACATGCACCATTATTGCAGAATTGGGATACAAGGCATGGTGTGAAGCTAGTTTCAATGAAGAACGTAGTTGGTGGTGGAGTTCGCATGGAAAATTCATGCTGCAATAAAAATAATTTAATTACACTTTGGTTGGTTTTAAACAATAAGCACTTAACATGTAAAAATTTCATCAAATAAGGATGTATTAGACCCAACTGATTTCATGAATATATCATGAATTATATAGCAGTATGTATTTATTTGTCAAAGTAGAAATATTAATAAATTTTGTTTGGGAAATATAAGTGCAGGTATAGAAGGTGCAACAATGACGGTCAAAAACCAGTGCTCATACATAGTTTGGGCGGCTGGCAGTCCTGGCGGCGGGCAGCAACTGGGGCAGGGCGAGACATGGAGTTTTGACGTTCCCGCGGGAACAACAGGAGGCAGATTCTGGCAGAATCTGGGGGCGTACCGGCTGCTCCTTCGATGCTGGCAGTAGTACAGGCAGCTGCACCACTGGTGACTGTGGTGGGTTGCTGAATTGTCAAGGCTATGGAAGCGTCCCTGCAACGCTTTTGAAGATGGTCTGAATCATTACCAGAATCTAAGACTTCTATGATATCTCTCTGGTCGATGGCTTCAATATCCCTCTCTCTCCACCTCCCTCAGACTCTGCGTGCACAGTAATAGGTTGCATCCGCAATGGCATGCCCTGTTTTCTGAAAATAAAAGGCAGTGATTTAAATATCCCAGGCTATGTTCAATTGGTGTGCAACATGGTGTATTTAGCTTAATCGATACAAACATGAACATCCAATGAGTCTGATGAAATAAATCCAAACATTATTTTGAAATATTAATATAACTTAAAATAACAGTTGATTTGCTTTATTTAATTTTGCCATTTTCAATAAATAAATTAATTAAATATGTATAATCATAATGTTTATAATGTTTTTATTATGTTTAATAATATTTTATTTTTTTAGATTATTTTTTAAGTACAGGTGTTGACTCCAAGTTGCACGGATATGTTTTTCATATTGTATTGTAAAACTAGTATAGATCCACCTTAACCATAGATCTGGGAAGAGCTGAAAGGATCAAATCTCTTGAGGTGAAAACTTCTTTCCGAATACAAGATTTGAATAAAATGTTTGCACAAATCTCTTGAGGTGAAAACTTCTTTTCGAATGCAAAATTTGAATAAAATGTTTGCACTTCCACAAATTTGATCTAGTGAATATAGAGAGAGACCACTCATAATTTTTCCTTGTTTATATTGCATTTTTGAACCAAAATTTAGTTGGGCATAAAATAGTGAGAATAAAGTGTTTAAAAACAAAAAAGAGTTTTCAGTTATTTTATATAATGTATATATAGTTCTTTTTTGCTTTTAACTATTTTATTTCTCTATAAAATTGATATTAGATTATGTTGTTTCATATGAATATTGAAATATATTATTTATGGTTGACAGTGAAATATTTTTACCACTTCTCTTTAGTATGGACATTGGGAGTGAGATGATTAATGTTTTATTGTATTTTTAATTAAACAAACCAAACATGTATATTCTTTTTTATTTTTTTATTATATCCAAGGTGAAATATTTTTACCACTTCTCCTTAGTGTGGCCATTAAGAGTGAAATTATTGATATTTTATAGTATTTTTAATTAAACAAACCAATATTCTTTTTTTATTACTATATTTGATGTTTTTTTTTTTTTTTTAGGATACATGTCTAACTCCCAGTTGAATATAGACATACTTAAACATCTCTCATATTGGGTTGTACAATAAGCCTCTAGACTTGATGATTTTCGAGATCAAATTATATGGAAAAAATACCAAATTTTTTAGAAGTTCAAATATAATTTTTAAATTAATATTATAAGTTAAGTTTTATGGGTGCATTGAATTATCACGAAGGACCCATAGGCATAAAGTCTTTCTCTCTTTAGATGGTTCAAAACATTGACTCAAAAACCAAGATGTGATTTGCATAAAGTCTTTCATTTTCTCTCTTTAGATGGTTTGAAATATTGACTCAAAAACCAAGATTCTTTCGTTTTCTCTCTTTAGATGGTTTGAAATGTTGATTCAAAAACCAAGATGTGATTAATATGAAAAACCAAGATGTGATTTGCATAAAGTATTTCGTTTTCTCTCTTTAGATGGTTTGAAACACTAACTCAAAAACCAAGATGTGATTATTCCAAAATACATTTTGATAATGATATGGATCACAAAACTCTGAAGTCATTGATATTTTTTAATTATAATAATCTCAAAATTAAATTATATTCTAATATGTATTTGAAAAAATATTTAATATCAAATAGTTAATGATAATGGTGTTTTTCAGTATTTTAGAAATCAATTTGATTATTTTTATAGATGTTTTAAAACAAAATAAACAAAAAAACAGGATTTTTCTTAGGACCTAGTGATTAAAACACATAGAAGCTACTTGGAAATGTTGGAGGAGGCTTAGAAAAGGAGTAGGAATGAGTGATATCGATGGAGAAAATTTTGTTAAAGATTTTGAAGGTCGATGCTTGGACCCAAGGCTGATCTTCTTGAATACTATTAGAATTCTATTGTATCTACATCATTATTAGAATAGATAAAACAAAGGTGACTTTTTATTTTTTATTTTTTCTTCTTGTTTTTTTATTTTCTTCTTCCTTTTGTTTTTATTTTGAGGCCAAGGGTTTTGCTTGGATTACACAGTTTCTACCGAGAGAAGTTTAGGTATCCCTTATGCCTCCCACAAATCACATTAAGGGTTCCTCTTGATATGTTTACCTCTAGCCTTTGTGAAAACTCCCTTCAGAGAAAAAACAACTAGGCTAATGGTAAACAGGGGTTGCTATTGGAAATAAATTTTCTTGTGGCAACTCTAAAAAAAAGAAGAATTCTGACAATGGCAGCCTTAGTTTTCAATTACATGAGTGGTTTTTGGATTCTTGGCCATCGCACATCATATTATCCATCAAATTCTCATGAACACCGTTGACAAGCAATTTGAATTCTACTCTACATGCTAAGTCTAGGAACTGAAAACACTTAACAGAGAGTTATTTCTTCTTACAGAGGGAGAAATAATGGTGAATAACCTAAAGCAAAATAGAGGAAAGATGTGATGACCAACTTGGTGACTGAATACCTTCGTCCCTTGGAGAATTTTATCACTGTGCATCTATGATGACCCCTATAACAAACCTTTTCAGCTCGCTTGTGTTTCTTTGTACCATGTAGCAATTAATTAATCATTGCTCAGCATCCTTGTAGCAGATATTTTATATAGTAGCTCTCCTGTAGCAAAATTTTCATATAAGAGCTCTCCTATAGCAAAATATTTATATAGCATCTCCCTTGCAACATGCAAACTTCTTTCATTGTTTCTCCTTGATTTGAGGTGGAAGATGGCATGCTTAAGTTGTCAGTATGAGGTGGTGGGTGGGCTCAGCGCATAGGAGCTACTATCCCATCTACCACTCGTAATTTAAAATTAAAATCATGAAAGATCATGCCACCTCACCACATAAGTTAACAAACACCTTTTTGATTGAGATCTCCCCTTTTTCCTCTTTTTGTCCCCACACGTGGGAATTCAGTGGAATAAGGAAGAGAGGCAGGAGGCCATGACTACCAAGAAGAGATTTTTTCTGCAAGATAAAAAAAAAAATGACGAGGAAAAAATGAAGGAGGTAAAGTTTGTATAATCCTTGGAGTGAGGTATCCTATGATAACCTCAAATACATCTCTTGTGAGGGGAGGTTAAGCATAGTATATGTTTATCAATTCAAGCTATCATATTAGTTAAGATTCCAAGCTCCCTCCTAATCTCTAAATTACTAGGCATCCAATTCTTCTACCTAAAATCTTTGAAGGAGGTGAGCTCTAAAGTGAAGGAGGGAAATCACAAGTACTTGGCCAATCATGGCCTGATTAAATTGATTGTAATTGATGCACTAGAAGGCTTACAACATCCTATTTCTTACACCAACCTTGTGGATATGGATAGGCAAGCATTTATAGAAGCACAATAAGAAATCAACGGGCTTAAGACGATTATAGCTAAAAAAAGGAAGGGGAAGACAATAGTGAGCCCTTGAAAACAAAAGAAGAAAGATAACTTGGAGGAGGAAGAAAAGGAGATATCATCCACCTTGGTAGGTTTAAGTACCTCTACCAATCTCAAAGTAAGCCTATCCAACAAATTGTCTATGTGATGGGCCTCCCAAATAGTTAAAACATAAGGCCCATACAACCAATCCTCGGCACATAAAGGCTTTATTAAACCTACCTTTTTACACTTAATAACACCTTCCTAGCTTAATGAGTTCTTAGGAGAATCAAATATATTTTTCATACTTTATGTGCCTAACATGACTATTGTGAAGGCTATGGAAGGCATTTTGCATAGATTTCGAGGATATCTAGCCAGAGATATTCATGGGGCCTACTCTGTGATATAGTGTAGGTTTTAACCCCGTACAGAAATTACCTGCATACGAATTCTAAATCACAGAAAAATAAACAATGCGAGAGCATAACACATAAAAACACATATGCACAGAGATTTTCCCCTGGATCCCAAAACCGGGACTACCAGCTTGATTTTTCATTATATTCCTTTCAATGTTACAATACATATTTATACATACCGAAGCATCCAATACTGTGGACCGAAAGACCATTACGTCCAATACCATGGACCAAAAAACCATCGCATCCAATACCATAGACCGAAGACCATCGCGTCCAAAAGACATGTGCGAAAATCATGCACAAAACCATAGGTGGGTCCGCCCAACCTAACATAGGGTCCAAAACCAAAAAATTTCGGGGCGTTGCCCCGAACCCCATAAAGTGGGGTTACGGGTACCCCTCAAACCCCTTGTTAACTATGTGGAAAGAATATAACACAACCCAATAATCTCCCACTTATTGTTTTCTTTCCACAGGGGGCCACATGAGAGCTTAGTCATTTTTCCAGCCCTGAAATGCCTATTGTTTCTCTACGCCAAGAGAACTTCTCAGAGCTCATAGATTTTGTCAATGCATCTGCAGTATTCTTCAAAGTGTCCACCTTTACCAGCAACACCTTTTTGTC
>APFE030831553.1:0-12440 GCA_000404065.3 Pinus taeda
CTAGGAAGGTTCACTGGGTGGCTGCAAAACGCATTTTGCGGTACTTGCAGGGGACAGTGGATTATGGTCTGGACTATAGGCAGGGGGATGGAGTGAGATTGGTAGGTTATACTGATTCTGATTGGGCAGGTTGTGCTTCTGATAGGAAGAGCACTTCAGGGTGCTGTTTTGGGTTGGGTTCGGCAGTAGTGTCATGGTTTAGCCGGAAGCAGCGGTCAGCAGCATTGAGTTTAGCGGAAGCAGAGTATATGGCAGGCAACCTAGGTAGTTGTGAGGCCATCTGGCTTCGCAAGATGTTGTTTGGCTTATTTGGTCAGTCGTTGAGACCTTCAGTGATTTACTGTGATAATCAGAGTTGCATTAAACTCACGGAGAATCCAGTATTTCATAACAGGTCAAAGCATATCGGGATCAGATATCATTTCATCAGAGACTATGTTCAGAAGGGAGCTGTGAAGCTCGAGTATATTTCCACTGATAAGCAGGTAGCAGACATTCTTACCAAAGCCTTACCACAGGGCAAGCATGTTTACTTCAGAGACAAGATGGGTGTGGTGAGAAACACCTTCCTCGGTAAGAGGGAGTGTTGAAATTTGGTACTGGAGGACAGGTGGTTCCCTTAGGCTTTGATCTTTGGCATAGGGAAAAGTGTCCAAAAGATTTTAATTTTTCTCCTAAAGTAACTTTATAATTTTTATAAAGTTAAATCTAATTTAAAAGTGACTTTAAGTGATAAAGTTACTAAAGTCTAATTTTAAAGTGACTTTGATAAAGTTAATGAAAAATTAGAAAGGAAAAAGTGACTTTGGAAATAAGTGACTAAGTGGGACTTTATTAAAGTGGGGTGAATTAAAAAATAGAAAGTGAGATTTAAAAGTGCATTTAATCTCAGCCATTGATCTAAATCTATTTTAGCCATTGGATTTAGAGATCACCCAAAAGTCACTTGGATCACCCAAAAGTCACTTGGAGTCTTATTAAAGGAGGAAAAGGAGGAAAAGATCATTCATTCTTTCATGAGCAGATTGGGAGAAGGAGAGCAAGAGAGTAAGGGAGATTTCTGGACAAGAAGGAGTAAGAGGCAGCGGTTTGGCACACATACCAGGCAGCTCTTCAGCAAAATCAGAACAACAGAAAGACAAGCAGAACAGAAGCAAGAACAAGCAGAAAAAGCTGATTTTTTGCTGAAAACTGAGAAGTTTCCAGGTGGTCCATTGGGTTGAAAACGGATAAGTTTGCTTGCTGAAAAAAAAAATTATTTTGCTGTAATTTTTTCTGAAATTTTCTTGCTGTAAAAAGGCATTTTTCAGAAATAAAGAAGAGCTCTCAAACTGGTTTTCCCCAAGAGTTGTAGGGGGTTTTTCCAGGGTCACGTTGACCAAAAATATCAGTGTTTTAATGTGTTTTAATGGCTGTTTATTATTGCTGAATTTTATTTCTGCAATTTCCAGTATTCTGTAAATTTTCCAGAATTTTTGTTTTCAGCAAATTTATTTTTTCAGCATTGTTAAATGTATGGTTATGGGGAAAGGCATTTAACTACATGGGAGAAATAAGGAGAAACTGAAAACCGGGGTGGGAAAATAGAAATTTTAACAGGCATCGTATCATTTTATTTGTTGGTTGAGAAAATGTGCATATGTGTATATGTCAGTATTATTGTTAATACTATATCGAGTTGGATTTATAAGCTCTATAGACAATATGAATAATTGATGGGTGAATAAAATGTGTATGTGTGTATATATGGTTATTATTGTAAATACCATAATGAGTTGTGTTATAAAGGTTGAATAAATACTATGTTTGTCATGTTTTACAGACAGTCATTGTAAATACTGCAACAGGCTATGTTATAAAGCTCCATGGGAAGTTTGTTTTATTTTCAATGGTCTTTCTTGTTATAGGTGCCATTGGACACTGAGGATAGTGTTCCCCCAACGGGGAGGGTTCTGCAACAACCCTAGTTAGAAATCCATGTAAATATAAAAATATAAGGCCACAATCATGGGACACGTATTCCAAGCTGAATGTTGGGTAAGACATCCTACTCCGGGTGTTCATTTCGGTTATTATGGCTACTGGAAATTGGCAAAGGCAATGAAAAAGGTTTTGGAAAGGAAAATGACACTTTTTGCACACTTATTTATGAAAATAATGGAAATTAGGAGAAAAGGAAGGTGAAAGGTCATAGGTTGCATTTGAGGAGGAAAATTAAGGAAACTAATTGAAAATGAGGAAAATAGAGGCCTAATTGATAGAAAGGTTTATGAGGATCAATTGGCACTTTTGCCAGTTTAGTTTTGGAGCTCTCTCATTACTCTTTCTCTCTCTCTCTCTCTCACTCTTCAACACTTAGAGTTTTCTTGGAGCACTTTGGCATTTGAGTAAGAAAGGAAAATAAGGCAAGAGGAATAAAGGAGCAAGCAAGGAAGAGTAGGATCAAGCAGCTACATCATGATTCTTTGTAGGTATCAATTTGCATGTGTGTCTTTCCTTGCTATATTTGGCATCCATGGTATTGCATGTGGTTCTTTGTTGTCATGGCATGGGTTTTGCCAGGTGTGATAGTTTTTTCATCCTAGCCTTGCTGTTTTCAGATAGCCATGGTGTGATGGGGTTCTCATGAGTTGGATTGTCGCATTGATTTGAATATGAGTGAGGTTGATATTCAAATGATAGAAAACATAGCCTAGTAACCCTTGAACTAGACTATGGTTTGTTCTAAAGCTTAATTTTGTCATACCTCGGTGGTCCTAGAAATCCTCAACTAATGAATTGTGGGATATATAGTAAGGCCTAGAAGTGGGTGCTCTCCATCAAGCCTAGTAATCCCGGGGTGGGATATGTAGTAAATCCTAGAGAGTGGGTCTCAGTTTAGGGCCTAGTGATCTAGTGTACATTGCGGTAAATCCTGATAGACTAGGAGATAGGAACATTCCTCATGGTGTAGGTGGAGAAATTCGATGGAATCCATGCTTGTTTTAGCCTAGTGATCTGGGGGAGATCATGGTAAATCCTATTATCACATGTTTATTGTGTTCGCCTAGCGATCTCTGATGGATTACGGTAAAGCCTAGTTTCTATTGATGAGGGTGAGGTGGTTTAGCCTCAGGATGCCCTGATTGGTTCTTTTGGTTTGAGTCCCACATTCATGCTTGGAATATGGCATGGGGGTGAATGAATGAAGAGAGATTTGGCTTAGCCATTATATGGTAGGGTGGAACATTGTAATCCCATCCCATGTTGGATTTTGTATTCATTAATAAGATGTTCTCTCCTTTATATCTTATGTATAAATGTATTGGTTTATAAGTGGAATTTATGGTTGATGTATCCTTGATATTTTTGTTGTTATCATGTTTGTTATAAGCATGTATAATGACAATGATGATGTATGGATTTCCTTATTTTTTTATTGGTAAATGAATGAACAATGTATCTATGACCTAATAGATTATAATGCAGATAATGATACAAGGGAACAATGCTTCTTAGCAATTTTGAGATACGTATGAGGCCGCTATGTTTAAATATGTTGTTTACACCTGTGGATTACATATTTGTGATATGTTTAAGGAAATTCCTATCATGGCTAGTAGGGGTCTGGTTAAGACCTTGTTCAAGTAATTTCATTTGTATCATCGTTACCTTGTTTTATTTATGTTCTGAAAGTGTCATTTAATTTTGGGCAACAACCTGGGCTCGGGGCATGAAAAGGTGGCACAAATCTCAGGGACACTGGCACAACACTGAGTAAAATAGTCCCTAGATACTAGAATGCCATGTTGTGGGAGCATCCATGCCCATAACATGGGAGAGTATGAGAGTTAATTGGTATAAAAACTCAGTGTGACCCAGGGATGGTTACTTGAGAGGTTGGGATGGTTCCTAGGAGTCCTCTTGTTGATGTGGAAGGTCTGTATGTTATGTTTATTTCGATTACACTTCCTTAAGGTCACATAGGAGGTTGAATCCCATCATGGTAGCATCTCATCACATGTTTACCCCAGTTCGCCAGTTACTTGGGTAGATGTGGAAGGAGGGTGTTACATTCTTCTCATAAGAATATATCAGAGGCAAAATATTTTCCTAACATAAAGGTCATTATGGATTTAGAATCATTAAATGAATATAATGTCCTCGTAGGAGAGTTGAGGGATCCTCCACCAAATTATCCTACAAGCAAAGGAAATGAAGGTATGGTTAGTGATAGGGTATCAGTTTGTAAAAATAAGCAAGTAGATCAAAAAGGAAATCTTTCCCTTTTAGTGGATGTATAAACTATGAGTACCCCCACCACTAGCCAAAAGAAGCAAATAGAAGAACAAGAGGATTTTATTCCTCTTGCATTCCTAAGGAAGAGAAAGAGGGTTATGTTACTCTTCTTCTTTTAATGAAAAATACTAAGGATGAGAAGAAGATCCAAATACTGGAACAAAAAATTAAGGAATTGGAAGTTATGGATTGGGATATGAAATCCCAAAACACAACATTGACAACCAGGAATGAATAATTAGTTGCAAAGGTATTTGGTTTGAAAGAAAAAGTGAAAAGGTGGAGAATACATGCTTTTTACATGAAAACCTGGGCTAGAATGTTCAAAAGGCAGTTGAGAAAAGCTTAAGGTGAAAGCCCAGGAATTAATATTCAGATTCATAAATGATAAGGGGAAGAATTCAAATTTTATTTTTTGCAGAGGTTAGTAGACATTTATGTGGGGACACACAACAAGATTGTGTTGGGGAGATGTTAGGTTCCAGAATTGCCCTAATTGTTACCTATAGAACCCCATTTCATCCTTGGTTTCACAACTTGAACAAAACCCTTATGTATGCGTTTTTAGCTTTTTTTTTTAATATATCCACAAGAAATTGGGTAAAGGTTTCTGATATTTAAAGGAAAGGTCAATAGATTAATATTTTTTATAATTATGTGATTTTATTCAGGTTACCCTATTAGTTTTTGTCGATATTTGTCATTTACCATGATTTGAAGTGTATTTGGTATAGGTAGTAGTCAACCTCAAGATTGATGCAGTAGTCTAAGGTCGATTCTTGCACCAGTTTAGAAGGACCATTAGATGACGAAGTTTGGCTCTCCATTAATTTGATCTATAAAGATAGGGTGTTCATGGAAAACAACGAAGAAAAGGTGTGCTTCTCACTCCTAGTCTCTAGCAGAGAAACTCTAGATTTGGTCTCCTCCTACTGAAGATAGGCCGAGATAAAATAGAGCATGAGTGAACCAGTACTATTTATCAGAGAATTATATTGTCAGGGGTTTGTAAGTAACAATCTCCTTTTTTTTTCTGTGAGGAGATGGCTCAATGTGGCCAAGTATTTTTTGTAAAAATGTATAAATGTTGTCATAGGAAGGCATAGGTTATAAATATTGTTAGTTACTTTGTATTATTGTGTTAAAATACTTGTATCACCTGGATCTCCTCTGGAGTTGGAGCCTTCTGTATCATAAGTATTGAGAAGAGACTTCTATCAATTAGAAGGAGATTTAATGGTAGGTTCAAATAATATTTTAGTTTAATTCTGTGAATGATTCCTTCCACCTTATAAGCTAATAATTTTTTCTTTACAAGGAAACGAGCTAGTTGGCTAGGGCCTAGCCAACCCAACTCATTCTCCCTTAGAAATCACACAGTGTGTATTTATTATGTTTACTATTTGGTGTGAGATTTCGATCCAGGTGGATCTTCATAAAGTACTAGTGGCATGGTAAAAGGCTCAAAACTCAAAGTGGCAGAATCTAGATGAACACAACATCAAATCGAAGTGCTCGTCACCTTGATTCCAATGGTGCGAACGACATCTAAGTTCACATGAAGTTAGAGAAATTCAAAGTTTTCTTTTGACTTGGACAAATGGTAGGAGTAGATGATGTGGAAAAGGTTTAGCGAATAGGGAAATGACATGTGGCAGGTTATGATTTGATTCCCTAGATCACATATTGCATACCACAAAAAGGTAAAGATTGCAATTTACAAGTTGCCATCGGCAAGGTCTGAATTGCGATTGCGATGGGGAGCCAGACCTGATATTCTATAGATGATGTTTTATATCCATCGATGGGTCCATCATATCACAAAACATAGGATTGTGTCAGTCCGCTAATGAATGACGTCGAGGGCCATGATATTCACTGATTGTGATTTGAGATGGGTGTCTCGGACGTGATATTTTATAGGCTATGTTTAATACTCCAGGTGGTTCCACAAAGATCCTGTTGTAAGAGGTGTTGACATACGCTGAATTGAGATTTGCGATGAGGGTTACAGATGCGATACTTATATATTATGTTTGATAATTCCAGCAGGTCCATGGATCACACAGAAATGCAGAATTTGTGGAATTTGGACATGTCCATTGATTGTGAGAGCACCGATAGTGATTTGTCCGCTGATTGTGATATGCCGATCAACCAATCGTCGATTTCAATGCACAATTAGCACAACTTTCCTATATTTGTAAGGTAGTTTCCACAAGTATTAGTTAAGCCTGATATTTTAGATATCCAATCAGAACCTTCAGTCTAACTTCATCTTTCATTAAGAACTGCCCAAGTATTGAGGTATTTGGCCACCAAATATATAAAACTGATTATCTACAAATCGAGATGGGAGAGCAGAGAGAAGCACAAGTTTCCAAAGTAGAGAAATGGCATCTATTCCTAGCAGGTGGTTGGAACCTTATCTCATAGATTAGAAGGTTTCTAGAAGGTTGCAAAAGGCCCAATTATGAGAATTGGGTGTTTGGATAGGCATTTTTGAACTATTTTTCACCAGGAAGTCAATGGTTCTTTTTGTTTCGAGAGATGGGCTCTCTATTTTCCAGCTATCTTCCATATTGGAGGTATAAGGATGTTTATGTATAAATCTAATTGTACTTCTCTCTTTTCATGCCACTTAATAAAAGAAGTCCTCCCCACTACTGAGCAGGCCCGAAGATGTAGTCCAAATTGGACGAACTCTGTAATCAAATCTCTGTGTCATGATATTCTATGATGATGTCTCTTTGTCTTCATTTTTCATGCTTATGCTTTTATGGTGTTTAAGCACTGCAACTCATGCCAATTCTGATGCATCTATAAGAAAAAAAAAGTCATGAATCAGATTTTCTCAATGATTAGCATATGAATTGTTATGAAACCCTGGTTGATTGTGATTCATATAAGGTGTTTCTTTTCTTGAAATAATTGATATAGATACATATATGGAAAGTCAGTGTGAGTGTGTATTTTGAAGGATCAGCATAACATTGTATTTTACCTTTGGATCATTTTCTAATAGGGATTCAAATCCTTGGTGGTTAGTCTTATGTTATTATTTCGTTATACGAATTGTCGACAATGAAAAATTATAGGGTTTTGAAGTTGAAATCATGATTGAGAAATCCTAGTCAACTCAAGATTTGATTTATACTTGTGTATTTCAATCATTGGCTATATTGAAAAGTTTTCTAATATATTGTGGGAACTGAGTAATAGAACAATAATCATAAGTCTATGGCGAGGATACTCTACTTGCTTAAGACTAGAACTGTGGCAAATATGTAAGGCCAGTCTATTGGGAGTCTTTCATGTTCATGATAATTTGGATTCATTCTACTTAAAAGGAGTCTAGGTGTTAGGAGAACTTGATCAGTGAGCTTGTTGTCTTGTGCCTCTGTGGTACATGAATAGTGTCCTTGGTGTAATTATTGAATATTGAATGAATCAGAGTCACAATTTGAGTCTTTATATTTACCTACAAGACAAGGAATGCTAGATTAAGATAGGATTTCAGATTGTAAAGTGAGTCAAGAAGTATTTGATTGACTAAAGTGTAGTTGGTTCCTTTCTTATTGTATGCACATGCATGGAAAATCTCTTTAATGATAGTTCACTATTGATTGGATTTTCTTTCTTAGCACGAGATTTGATTGAGGGTTTGAGAAGTTCTTTTATAATATCATTTCAAAGGAAGAATGGTTTCTTAATTGATAACATTTATTTGGTTTCTATCTCGAATGAACAAGAATATATGTTTTATTTCTTATGCAGCGTGGAAGTGATTTATGATTTAAAGTAGTGCAAGATCTAGTTAATTCAAAATATTGGTTCAATACCAAAATATTTTGTTGTTTTGTGTACCTTCTTTCTGAGTGTGTTTTGTTTTGAATCAATATTGAATCCCGGGCTGATTTTCGAGAAGGGGATTTAATTTAAATTCTTTATTTACATCCTAAAAGAAGCCTAGCATCTAGAGTGATCTTGGTGTTGTTGTGCGAGTAGTGCAGGAATGTGATTAAGGTTTTTTTCATTGATATTTTCATTGTAGAATTTGGAAATATTAATTTTTGGATTAAATATAGGATTCTTAAGACATGACAGGTTCCTTTGGTATATGCTGCGCTACACCTCAAATTCTATGAGGCCATGGTTTGACAAGTAAATGTTGTGAATTAAAAAAAATTACAATTTCATTAGAGAAATTTGGAGGTCTAAAATGGGCCTCCTAAGAAAAATGTACAACCAAAATAAAGTTTATAAGAACTAGTAGGAACCAAGATGATGATGTCAACCATGGGGGATGATTCACCATTTATGGAGTAAAAAAGTAAAAAGATTATAAAATAATAAAATAATAAACTACTTTTTCAATTCATAATTTCAACTTATATCCCTAAGGTTTTACTCAAATTTCGAACAAGAGTACTCATTAGATGCAAATTTGATTCCTCATCCAACGAGTACCCATGTTGCATACTTTCTATGGACCCTGCTACACGAAAAATGAGAAATATATGAAAAAATGTGATTGCAATCACATTTTTCATGTATTTCTCATTTTTCGTGTAGTTGGATCCATTAAAAGTAAGAATCATGGGTACTCCTTGGATGAGGAAGCAAATTTTGCATCCAACTAGTGTTCCCACCTGAAATTTGAGTAAACCCATAAGGCGATAAGTTGAAAACACGAGTTGAAAAAGTACTTTTTTATTTTTTCCCTCTAAAATTGGATGATGCGATCTAACCTTATTTTATTATTTCCACTATTATTTTATAATTTCCTTAGGAGGCCCATTTTAGACCTGAAAATTACTCTAATTAGTAATAACCGACATAGTTTAGAAGACTCGTGTGTCATTGGAGATGCATTAGAGGAAGTGTCAGTGATGGCTTCAATTTTATTATGGGTCTGGAGACCTAGATCAGTTTTAGAAGCAGTTGAAGCCTTTGTATGCTAGCAATTGGATTTGACTAGAGTGAAGCCTTATGGATCCATCGCTTAGCCTTTATGTTGTTGTGTTGTCATGGTGTGAAGAGGTCATTCTTTGAAAAGGTGACCATATTAATGGAAACCTTAATAGTGGAAGGGAATGTGTTCATATTCCAACAGTTGTTTATAGAGCACATCCCTAAAATTGAGATCAATAGAGGTTGGGAGAGGGTGAGAGATATCCATGCAGACAAAATTCATACATAAGATGTATATATGCCTTTTTTTGTAACTTCTAAATATTAAAAAAGTGATGAATCCTATGTCTTGTAGGGTTTCTTAATCCTAGATTTCCCTTGGTATACAATATAACCTAATCCAAACTGGTGCCGCTCTAAAGCTTTTTTATCTAGGAAAAAGTGTTTAATCCAAAAATGGAGTTAAAGTCCTACAAATTTAAACAAATATGGGATGCCTTCAAATATCCTCGTCCAATCCTATAGATTAGCAAATATCATACTAAAGATGTCATTAGACCCTAATGCAAGATCTATTTGTCCTTTAGGCTTCTATTTGTTTTGAATCCAATTGATAAGATCACATTATGTGTGCAAGAAGCCCAAAAATTTCCTAGTCAGAGCATGGTCTTGTATGAATTGGATGAAGTTATTTATTGGGGAATATTTTATCTTAAATATAGGGTCTTTGGCTACATTTTGAAAACAATGGCCCACTCCTCTAATTTTCCATGCTGCACATTTCGGAGGATCTATGAAATTGCAAAGCGGAGTTTGCAAAGTCATTGTTAAAAGATTGCTTTTCTTGTTACATCCCTATAATACTAGTGATTTGCCCATTACTATTGTCATTATAGCCCTTATTGTTATTTTTGTGCCCCTATTGTCCCCATATTGTTATTATTGTGCCCCATAGGAGCCCACTATTGTTATTGTTGTGCCCTTATATTATTATTGTTATGTCAACTTTGATTATGTTATGACCTGTTAGAATCCTATATATAGAAAGGAGGTTTCGTCATTTGTATCATACATGTATTGTTCATTGGTGTAATGTAAAGGAGGTTTCCCCCTTGAAGAGGCTACTTTTGAAGGCGTTTTTCTATCTTTTCTTCTATTTTGTGAGCTGGTTGCATAACATTTGGTATTAGAGCTTTGGGTTCTAGGGTTTCGTTGCTCCAAATAGGCCATCGTGGCATTTTCGCTATAAATTGTTTTTTGCGATGTATTAAAAGATTAAAAAAACACCCATTTGAGACACAATCTCTCTAAACCTTGGGTCCAAATTTCAGATATGTTATTGCTATAGTTTCATAGATATGATCCAAGGAAGTTATGGTTTTTGTAGGATCCAGAATTATATCTGAAACATGTGACCTAGGGAAAATAGTCATAGCTTTATTTCTGAGCACCCGATTGAAATTTTGTAAGATGTTACAGAAATAGGATAGCCTATGATTCTCTATGTATTGGGTTAAGTTCGTAAGGTTGAAACAGTGACACGTGGTACTTTGTACAAAACTGCTCTATTGAACCAATCTATAATCAGGTCATCATGGGAGATTTGGTATAACTCTTCCTTGGAGAATCCAATATTGATAAGACTTGCGGGGTTAGAAATAGGACTCAGAGGACTACCACAGAGTGCAATTTAAAACCTTGGAGATGTTGGCATTATGGCTAAAGTGTTGTCCTTGATGGCAACCCATTCAGGTGATGGATCACTGTACAACAGGACAGTAGCAGAGATTGATGATCAGCTCTCAAATATTGAAGAAAATAAGGAGTACGCAGGCACACCATACAAAAGGTGCGGACATGCAGGCATGTCTTATATAAAGTGCGTACATACCCGCAGGTTACCCATTCATGAGGTGCGTACCCCCAGTGCACACACTTCAAGACAGTAAAGCGTGCACACGTGGGGTTCCTTATGTTTTACCCTTGGTATTTAGCCGACGGTATTGTGTTATCATGGTTTTGGCCCGTGGTATTGTTTTATTTTATTATTATTATTGAGCCCCATGATCCTTGATTTGAGGAAGAGCTTGCCTATATAAAGAAAAGGAGATCATTTGGTTTAGGTATGCTTTTGGGTTGAATATCTTAAGAAGCTAGATCTGAAATTCTAGTGATGGGTTATGAGAGATAGCTAGATCTAAATGAAGGAGAAACATGAGAACTACAAGTCGGATCTACTAATGGAATGATATCTCCTCGGCGCATGTTCAGATATGTAGATCTAACAGTCTGGGTTATTCTTGAAGTCTCGAAATTATCTATACCTGGAGGTATGCAGGTCCAGTGAAAGAAAAGTGCGGAGATACGCAGGCACAGAAGCATTGCAGGTGCGCAGATACGCAGGACCAGAAGTGCTGCAGATGCGGACGGGCGCAGGCAGTTCATTGGACACAGAGCACACGTACGCAGGAAGTCTGTGAGGCACAGTGCGCACGTACGCAGGGAAGCAGTTGGAAACAGTGCGTACTTATACACAGCTGTTATATGGGTGAAGCTGCGTACTTCTCTTGAAGTCTATTTAGCTGTACATGTTTATCATTGCTATGATCTGGGTTTTGAAGTAATGTCTGATGTCTGATATCATGTTCTGATAACAGCAGTCTGAGAGGTGATTGATTAAATGTTTGTACATTGATGGATGAATGGATCAGGTTCTTAATAGCTCATCTTTATGTGATCTAATTGACTAGATCTGGTTGATGACTCACTTGTATATGTAATGATCTAGTGCTTGGGTAATTCAGAAGGTTGGTTGATTATGAGCTTCAATGTTGTTATTGGGTCCAATATGAAAATTGGATGAAATGTGGCCTTTCAGAGTATGTGTTGTGCTTCAGTGTATCCAGTATGAAAATTGATGAAACGTGGTACCTGGAGAAGAGAAGATTGTAGGTCAGCACCTACGTACTAGTATCTAAGCTAGTACAAGAGCTAAAGGAAATCAATCTTTGGAGCATTGTAGCAGGTAGTAGCCTGCGTACTAGTAAATGGATCAGCTAGTACAAGAGCAGAGGGGGTTGTAGCTCCCGTACTGGTATAAGGCTGCACCAGTACAAAATATTGTAAAAGGATTTTCTTATTAAGAAGAAGATTGAGATGACTTGCAGCAGGTGGTTTTCTCCCGCATGGGTTTCCACCTTATATCATGATGTTCATGTGTGTGCTCTTTATGTGTGATGATCTATTCT
>APFE030831555.1:2472-13068 GCA_000404065.3 Pinus taeda
AGAAAGTTATGACGATTTTCCCCAGGTCACCTGTTTTGAATGTAATTCAGGAGTCTCTAAAAAGACCAACTTCCTCAGATCATATCTCCGCAAATATCCTGCCAAAAGCTCTGAAATTCGGACCCAAGGTTCATCGTGATTTCTTCTCAAATGGGTTTTTTTTTTTACTTTTGAAACATCACAGAAAAAAAAGTTATAGCGAAAATGCCACGATGACCTGTTTGGAGCAGCGAAACCCTAGAATCCAAAGCTCTGATACCAAATGTTATGAAACCAGCTCAAAAATATAGAAAAGATAGATCAACGCCTTAGAATTCAGCCTCTTCGAGGGGGCAACCTCCTTTAAAGTACATAAATGAACAATTCTTGGATGATACAAATGGCAAAACCTCCTTTCTATATATAGGAGTCTAAGGAGTCACAATATAACCCAGCCGACCTAACAATAATAATATAAAGCCACAAAAATAACAATAGAGGGATTCTATGAGGCACATAAATAACAATATGGGGGCAATAGGGGCACAAAAATATAAATAAGGGGTACAAATACCATAGTAATGGGGTAATCACTAGTATTATAGGGACCCAACACCTCCCCATCCTTCAATCTTCCCTCTTGCTAGCGCCCAAGTCTATTATGGAACAGATCTTCAAGCTCCTTCGGGATTTTCTATGGAACAGAGGTAAGGGCAACCAGAGAAAATTACATCTGGTAAGATGGGATATCCTTAAAAGACCACCCCAAGAAGGTGGGTTACAGATTCGGGATCTAGGCCTGGAAAATTTGGCTCTTGGTGGAAAAATCATATGGCAGTTGTATGCAGACAAAAAACATCCTATCAGCAAGATCCTCTAAATGAAATACCTAAAGGGAGGCTCCTTGAGAAACCTTACAACAACATCTACTCCAACATGAACAACAATTTGGAATTTAAGCAGAAGATGCATCAATCACTTACAGCGGCATTTATACAGAATCCCAAGAAATGGTCTGAGAACCTTACTGTGGGATTCAAGGGAATGTCCCTTTAGCCTCCCTAAATTCCTGCAACAAGTTATAAGATCTGGCTAGTGAACAAAGGTCTCTTCCGGCTTGCAGACATCTGCTCTTGGGACAACAAAGGGAATTGGGCAGGATGGACTTTTCCAGGGGTCCCAAAACCTCTTCACGCTAAAAAAAACTTGTTGTATACAGCTCTCTCTAGCCTCGCCCCTATCCACCACTCATCCAAGGACAAATTGGGGTGGGGAAGAACAGGAATTTACACAACAACTCAAGGTTTCTCCTCTTTACAATCTATTGATGCTCCTTCACTGACACCGAAGCTCTGGAAATCAGTTTGGTCCCCCTTTGGCCTACCAAAGGTGAATTTGTTCACATGGTTACTCATGCATAGAAAGGCACTAACAGGTGAAAAATTGAACAAAAGAATGTTCCACGGCCCCTTTAGATGCTGCTTATGCAACTCTGCTGCTGAAACCTCTAACCATTTACTAGTTGATTGCAATTTCACACTAGTAGTCTAGAATTTGGTCCTTCACGATCTTAGTGCTCCCTCGCCCTCCCAAACATCTGTCATTTCTCTTTACATCTCCTGTACAGACCAAAATCCTGAGAAAAAAGCTAAAAACGTAGTTTGGAACAACATCTGGCAAGCTATTCCAAAATGCCTTTGGTGGAAAGTGTGGTTGGCTAGAAACGATTACGTTTTCAACAAAGGGCTTCCGAATTTAGTGGTAGTGGTGGTCAAAGTGAAAGCCCTCTTACTGGAAATTGTAGGTAAATCAACTCCCGCCTCCTCTTTACCTTCAGAAGCTTCTGCGTGGCTGGGATCCTGCTCGACAGGAGAGAGGAAAGATTTAGTCAACAAAACATTGAATGCTCCTTCTTGGCGCTTACGACACACTGAAGGTGACTTTCACACGTGGTGGTAGGGGACCTCAAAAACCGCGATCTTCTTTGATGGAGCATCCAAGGGGAACCCATGAACTGCAGGTGCAGGGGGTTTGATTCTTTCGCTGGATAGATCGAGTGAAAATGGCTTCAATTGGGGCCTAGGGACTAGCTCAAACAACCAAGCAGAGAGTTACAGTCTCTTAAAAGATTGTCAGATTGTGAAGGAGCTAGGTTATAAAATAATTCAAATTTCCGGAGACTCGAAGCTTCTAATTAAACTTTTAAACTTCGAAGATCATTTTTGTAATCCTTCATTAAACAAAACTCTACAGCGAATCCGAAACACTTTGAAAGATTTTGACAGAGTTGACACTTACCACATTCTACAGGATTTAAACAAGCAAGCAGACTCTCTGGAAAATAAAGGTTGTTTGTTGCCTCAAGGAAACCTTAGTCTCAATGCAGGACCCTGCTCGCTTCATCCTCTGCCCTAACCGAGCTATAGTAGGTAGATCTGCATTCGTTGGCCTCAACACTAAGTTTGAGCGTTGTACTCAAAATTTTGAAATAAAATCTAGACACGAAGGAGATCTTCATTTCAGGGCTCTCTGGAGAGATGTCAAGCTTCCAGTAATCTGCACTGTGCAAACCTCAAGCCACCAACCGCTCTCCCCCTCTTACTACCATTTTCGCCTCTTTGCCTCCCCCCCATCAGCGCCTCTCCTCCCTGTCAGTCACACTCAAGAACACCAAGTAGCAAGCAGAAGGAACAACACAACAACAGAAGGATAAACAGGTGGTTGGTCTGTTCTCTAAGGATAAACATGAGGTAGTGGGTCATGACATGAATGACGAGGAGGTGGAGTACTACCAGAAGGATCATCACCCTGATCATCATCTGATGGGGTAGTATGTCTGGGTGAAGACTATGTATCTTCTACATGGCCATCCAGAGGAGGTGGAATACTACTAGAAGGATCACTACCTTGATCATAATCCTTTTGGAAACTAGATCACTACTGAGAAGGGGGGGTGAACTAATAGTGACAACACTTATAAAAGAAATATCCAATTAATTAATATTTAACCATGCATCAACTGAAACACAAAACCATAGATCAGAGCACCAAAAATAAACATTCAACCAAAAAGAAATCAACACAATGGACACAACATGTTAACGTCAATCCAATCATCACATGTGGAATCCATCTCTACTCAGTAGCAGCAACATCTCCAAATCACCTCCACTAGGTCTAGCCATAAATATGTTTACATCAATGCCAACTAACAAGACCATCAAGACAAACACATATCACCAAGCACTCATCACACATGCATATGACAAGAAACACCATGAACATGTTGACATCAATGCCAAGACATCCAATGGGGTAGTATTAGGTGAAGATTGTGTATATATTGCATGGCCATCCCTCCTCGTTGCTAGTAGCTTCGTATCTTTGATGATATGACACATAAGAATCATCATATCACGCGGCAAGTCCCTCCAAATATCCAAAATCCTAGGATCTGCCTTGATGTCTTGAGTCCTCATAAGGTGGACTCCCACCTCAACCAAAAGTCTAGATATTTGGTCGCCTAACTCCATATTAAATCTAATATCAAGCCTACGCAACCGCATGCCCGTGGGTATCTGCATCTGAGTATGTCCCTCACTGTGTGTGACCTCGATCATCTCTGCATCTACATCCAGTGGGAGAGGAGGCATGTCCCCAACAAATGTGCCAAGATATACAAAATACATGGTACACAACAATAATTAGATAATTTCATTAAACATATTAATAAAACAAGTTAAAGAGCGTGCTAGAATAAATTTTATTCTAAATAATTAAGACAATAAAATGAAACTGCATTAATTTAAAGAAAACACTAATATTATCTCTATCACTTGCTGGCTCATACTGTGTGAAGATGATGTTGGGACATTATTGCCAATCCATCCCTACATAAGGACATGGCACCATGACAAACATGTGGTCGACCTCACTGGCTAGTAGCTCTAGTGTAGCCTCAATGTGTTGGTGTAAATCCTGGTTGTAAGGTTGCCCCCTCTTGGGCATCATCTCACCCCACATGTGCATCAGTACCTTAGTGGTCGACCTAGGAGGGTGACGGTCAAAAGTAGGCATCATCTCCAAAAACCCCTCTAAAAATAAACAAAACAACTCTGAAGCAAAAGGACAGTTCGACCTCCCATGTATCATAACACCACATATATCTAAAGCTATTCAAAACTACCACAAAAAATGGCATATCATCTAATACAATGTGGCCTTTGCACCAAAGAACCAACATAAAACAAAAGAGGGTAACTAATGCGTTGCCATGACTAGTAGAGTGTGAAATGGTACTCATTAATAGTGAGAGGCACCTAACGTCCTCTGCACCAAAAACTACAATCTATAGTTGTCCACTAGACACCTGGAAATACATTGAAGAAACTATGTGATCCTCAACGTATCTCTAAGAGTAGATAAGTTGAATCTTTGTTGCAACACCATGGGAGACATCAAGGAACTGGGGAAAATCCCCCCCTCCTAGATAGGCCAGTGATAAAAATAAATTTCCTCCTCAGTAGGCTTGTACCACATGTAAGGACCAACACGAAAATCCTTTCGGTGGAAATCCCACTGACAGACCAGTTGTGCCAATAACCCGGAGTACCCCTATAGGGATGTAGCCTCTGCATAGTACTTAAGGAGGCCTACATTCCTTAAGAGGCCTTGGGTCATTGTTGCTCCTACCTTCGTTGACTTCTCTGCGTGATTGACATATAAAATACATTAGCCTCATATATAAAACATATTTTTTTTTATTAAATAAAATGTGTGTTTATAAATATAGACATATAACTTTAAATAAATAAATAAAACAACCTCAATGCGCCAAAAAAAAAGAAATGCACTGAAATCGATGCGTATATTCACTTGACGTATTGCTTTCAGTTCACATACATACATAACATTAGTTATTTTTATTTTTCAATGCGGTGTGTCGACCTAACATTTCACATTGGTGCGTTGATTTTACGTTGACGCACCACACCAGAATGTTTAGGTTAACGAACACATTCAGCTATATTTTTTTAATATTATGCAGTGCGTTTGGTAAAAATAAGCACACTGGGAAGTTACTTTTACCATACGCACTGCCGTAAAAATTATAATTTTTGAAGTGGTGTGTCGTGGAACTTCAAAGCCCAGTGCATTTCCATTTACCAAACACACCGAATAATATTAAAAAAAATTGATGCATTACCCATCGATTTGCGGTGCACCTTGTAAATTTATAGGGTGCACCGTGAACGGTGCGATCCAAACCTCTTGAACGCACCACGTAGGAAAAAAAATGCATTTTTTCACCTAATTATCAATTCTACTCCGCTAAAAAATTAAGTTAGTGATAAACATATACATTACCTAGACATTTGCTCATCAGGGAGGCATGGTTGCCAAAAAAATATTATTGACCATTGTTTGACAAAATTCGAAAGACACATAGTGAGAAATAGACAAAAGGACGACAAGCAAGGGAAGCAACGATAGCAGAGCGCTTCACAGAGGTAAAAGTAGCGCTAGTGCTTGAGAACTCTACAACAATGCAAATGGTAAAAATGAATTTTACAGTTCGTAAGTTTTTTTTTTTTAATTTAACCTTGTTCCAGTGTGCTCGAGTACCCAATGCATTGGTGTGGGTTATTTACAAAGCACACCATGAATTTTTAAATTAAAAAACCTACCGCAATGCACCATGTTATGTACGCACAAAGGATTTTCAAAACAGTGATAACACTAGTGCTTTGTGGGAGTATATCATCGAAATGGTGAAAATGAATTTTACGACCAATTTTTTTTTTTTAACATGTGTCCAATGTTACCAAGTAGTATACGCATTGGTGTTTCAGTTTCACTTAGAACACCACTATTTTTAAATTAAAAGCGTTGGAACAATGCACCATGTTTATACGCACTGAGGCATTCAGAAAAGCTCAAAACACCGAGGCTTCATGGGAGTATAACATCGAAATTGTGAAAATGAATTTACGACCCACATTTTTGTTTTAAATTTAACACTAGTTCGGTGCTATCGAGTAGTATATGCACCGGTGCTCCAAAGTTACTTACTGCAATGTTATTTTTTATTTTTAAAAAAATAACCCTCGAAGGATGCATCATTGTTTATTAAGCATCGTGACATACAATTCTATTAATGGTACTAGTGCTTATCATACGAGTAGCACATTAATGTTTCTTAAATTAAAAACCTTGCCACAGTGCACCATGTGTTTACACATCGAGATTTTCATAAAAAGGGAAAGCACCGATTCTTTATGAGAGTAGAGCACGAAAATAGTGAAAATGAATTTTACGACCGACATCATTTATTTATTTATTTAATTAATTAATTAATTTATTAATTTATTTTTTTAACCTTTGTCCTATGCTATCAAATAATATACGCATCAATGTGTCTTATATATATAAGACACCATTGATTTTATTTGTATAAAAAATAACCCTACAACGGTGCACTATTTTCTATTAAGCACTAGGTCCATCAGTTCAATTAATGACACTAGTGTGTATAATATAAGCAGTGCGCTACTATTTTTAAATTAAAAACCCCACAATGGTGCACCATATTGTTTATGCATCAGGGCGTTCATCTACAGGTTGAGTAATGGGGCGTCATGAGAATATAGCACCGGACTGGGCAAAATGAATTGTATGACTGATATTTTTTTAAATTTACCTATTTCCCATTGTTATCGAGTAGTATATGAATCGATGCACATACTTTGTGCAGATTCAAAGACAATTCCCTTAAAGTGGTACAAAGTTACAAGGTTTTGTCATGCAATATAAGATTTCACATAATTAATTTGTGTTACTTTTACCACATTTAATCAAGTCTTTTACCTATGCGTTGTATCCTTCGTCTAATCCTTCGAGTAATAGAGGAAGTAGCAACCACAGAGGGGATTTCATTGTGTGGAGGTGTGGAGGCTTTCATTGTGATGGTTCTTTCTGCACCTCTGCATATTGAAAGCTTCCACACAACGGTTATCTTTGCGGAGGTGTGAATTGTGTCAAGGCTTTCATTGTGCGAAGGTGTGGACGCTACTCTGCACAATGGTTATATGTTGCGGAAGTACGAATAATAATTATGAAGCTTCCTCTGGATATCGTTATTTAGGTAATTCGACACTAGTAGCTACAATGAAAGGGAATTATTTCAATAAAAGCTCTCAGTTATTCATTATGGAGCTACGCTACAAGACTTCAAAATCAATTCCCTACTGCTGAGCTCAGCTAATTTAGCTTCAATGTAATCTATCTGTGTTTTACTTAAATACTCTTTAAATTATTTTGGACAAGGAGGACAATTTAGATCGAGGAGCAAAGGAAGCAGAAACATTTCTTGACATCTATTTATGTATTTACTTTTACACTTAAATGAGAACCAATTAATCAAGGGACAACGACAGTTAACTCGATATACATGTTTGTCCAAAAATCATGCCCTCAAATACTTGTCTACCTGTCTGCTAAAATGCTAACTCCTATTTCGCAAAACTTGCGGATTCGGCCACCATTATTTTTCCCCACCAATGTTCCAATTCCTATCAAATTCAAGTCAATCCATTGTGCAACTGGCTAACACAAGCATGACAGAGCATGGAACAAAAAACTTGAGCACCTCAACTTAGGGAAATATTGAATCCAATGCAGGCTCTGAAATTCAAATAAATGCAACTTATTTAATTTAAGCTAACAAATACGCCTTCGATATCATACATTGAAGGAAATGTTTTGCAAATCATAAACACATCAATACTTGAAACATGTGATTAACAACAAGCGTTGAGATGCATTCATGTTGGCCTTTTGTGGACATAAGTTGAGTCATTTCTTCATATGCCAATGCTTACAATCGCTATGATGCTTTCCATTGATTCTGTGACATTACGGGATCCCACAAAGCCGTTTTTTGTGAGTCCCACTACCCAAATGATGATGCCCACAAAATTTGGCTCTAGTGGCATTAATAATACCATATTATTCACATACTACGTGGCCTCAAGTGCAACTAAGTATTTGCTAGAAAAAATATATGTGCGAACCATGTACAAACAAATGGAGGATCCTCGAACAATGCTATGAATTTTTTGTTGTTTTTTCAAAAAGACAACGTAATTTTAATGGGTTGAGCCTGCATTTTCCTTTAATGCATCTAGGTACTTTTCACTTCCGTTCATCTCACGCACCAAAATGTAGAGTTTCGTACCTTTAAATTTATTATATGTTTGGTTTGATATAGTATTTCGCATAGGGTAAAGATAATTTCATGTAAAATGGGATTGGCTAAATATTTTCACAATAAATGGTAGGCACAATTGACATAATATTGCAATTGGTATTTGTTTGCACATTGCATTTGAATTAGAATGCACTACACTATATTACTTTATATATATAATTTGCTTTTTAATATATATATATATATATATATATATATATTTGCTTCTTGTGAATGTAATGAATGTTTTGTACATTTAAGTATATATGGTTGGATTTAAATAATCACATTTGTGGAGGTGTAAATTGGGTAAAGGCTTTCATTGTGTGGAGGTGTGGAGACTACTTTACACGTTTACACAGCGATTATATGTTGTAGAAGTGTAGATAATAATTATGAGGCTTTTTTAAATATTACTATTCATTGTGTCGAGAGGTGCATTTTATAGCCTAGTATGATGTGTAAGCATGTATGTCTGTCATCAAAGTTGAAATTTTGTTCATGTCGGCCAAAATAAAAATTTCAAAATATCTATTAAAAAAAACAAATTATTTAAATGTTTTATATAATTATTTAAATTCAATGTATATGATAAAATAACTATTAAACTCATAAGATAATTGTATTACAATACAATTATCTTATGCATTTAATAGTTATTTTATAATATACTTTGAATTTGAATGGATCATAAATTTACCTTCAACAAAAAAAAAAATACCACATTAAATTTCCAAATCAGGGAAAATTTTAAACATCTTTAATCTTTACTAAAGTCAATACCATTTCGTAAAATAAAGTAAAAAGGTTATTTCAACACAAAGAATCGAAAATCTTGCTCTAAAATCTTGTAGTATTTCTTTTTAATCAAATATTTGTAAAATGAATCAAGGAAAACCATATCCTATGGATAAAATCTCTAAAGACATAAATATTTCCACGTTAAAGTTGGAATATTTGAAAATTTTGTTATCATGCTAAGTAAAAAATATCATTAAATCTAACATTAATATTAATCTATTATAATATTAATTGTTATGAAATAATAACTTAGGATTAATACATATTAAAATTTGTTATATTATAATATATATTAATATATCATGATATATATTAACTTTAGATATGTATGGGAGGGAAGAACAAAGAAAGAGTGATAGAGGTGGAGAGACAGAGGGAGTGAGAGAAAGGGAGAGAGGACTTGAGAGACAGGAAGAGAGAGGGAGGGATAAAGAAATGGAGTTGGAAGGAAAGGGAGGGAGGTAAGAAGAATCACTTAGAGAGAGAAAAGTGGGGGGAGGGGAGAGAGAGAGAGGGAGTGACAAGGGAGAGATGGAGAGAGAGTGTATATGTTTGGAGTGAGATAGAGAGATAAAGAAGTAGAGATAGAGAGAAGAGGGGAGAGAAGGGGAGATAGTGAGAGAGTTGGAGGGTGGAGAGAGAGAGAGAGAGAGAGAAGATAGAGAGATAAGGGGGAGAGACAGAGGGAGGCAAGAGAGAAAGGGAGAGAGAGGAAGAAAGAGAGTTTGGATGTGAGAGAGAGAAGGAGAGAGAAAGGGAGAGAAAGAGGGAGGTAAGAAGAAAGACATAGAGAGAGAAAGGTTGAGAAAGAGAGAGGGAGTGATAAGGGAGATGAAGAGAGAGGAAGAGAGGTGAGCAAGATGGAAGAGAGATAGAAGGGGGGGGAGAGGGAGAGAAGTGGAAGAAAGAGAGAGAGAGAGAGGAAGAGGGAGGGAGAGATAGATAAATATGGAGAAATAGTGTGTATGTTTTAGGGATGATATAGAGATACAAAAGAGAGACAGAGAGAGATAGATATATAGATGGAAGGTGAAGATAGGGAAGAACTGCGAATAAGTTAAACAACTATTCCCTATGAACAGAATATGAATAACAGAATGTTACAGCCATTGCAGAGACAATAAGGACTTCTAAAATTAAACATCATGATCCTGTGATAAAAATTCCTGAATTTTATAAATTTAACTGACAAAACCAGTGAAAGTACTTACCTGTAATCCTACGGATGATGATGCCTCAAACTACCCCTGCTTCGGTTACCAAAAGACCGAAACCACCTAGTCAAACTAAGCAGAACCTCGCTACTCAGTCCAGGAAACTTCTCAGCTGAACCAGATTGTTTCCCCGTGCCCACAAACCTCAGAACAAGCAAGGTCCAACTGTTCCTGATGATAAACAAACTCTGTGTATAAGCTTTTCTCCTGTTTTTCTCCCCCTACCTCCAACCGTCCTTTCCTTCTTATAAATTTTCATTTACCGACATCCTCCATCACCGTGTCCCAAGTATGATACGTGTTGATTTTTTTATAAACAAAATCTAATTTTATTTTATTTGAATATCTTAATTT